>JACEVL010001285.1:32500-242100 GCA_020284085.1 Aporrectodea caliginosa | reverse complement strand
GGGAGACGTCAGGTAGCGTGATTCCGTTGAGATATCGTCATTTGATATGACGATAATGAAGATATACGAATTTAATCAATACCGGCAATTTTTATTGTGTGATTTTGCAGTAATTAGCCAAGATAGAGGTGAAATTCCGCCACATTCGTCCCTATCTTCAGTTTGCCTATTCGAGAAAGCTATTTTAAAGCGATTTTCGCATACTCGAAATTTCTTCATTTCTTCAGAAAACAACGACTGTTTGATCAAAGATTTTTCAAAATATTTAATAAATTTGACCTTGATAAAACATGGTAATTTTTTAGGCAGTTTTCGAGGGAGACGTCAGGTAGCGTGATTCCGTTGAGATATCGTCATTTGATATGACGATAATGAAGATATACGAATTTAATCAATACCGGCAATTTTTATTGTGTGATTTTGCAGTAATTAGCCAAGATAGAGGTGAAATTCCGCCACATTCGTCCCTATCTTCAGTTTGCCTATTCGAGAAAGCTATTTTAAAGCGATTTTCGCATACTCGAAATTTCTTCATTTCTTCAGAAAACAACGACTGTTTGATCAAAGATTTTTCAAAATATTTAATAAATTTGACCTTGATAAAACATGGTAATTTTTTAGGCAGTTTTCGAGGGAGACGTCAGGTAGCGTGATTCCGTTGAGATATCGTCATTTGATATGACGATAATGAAGATATACGAATTTAATCAATACCGGCAATTTTTATTGTGTGATTTTGCAGTAATTAGCCAAGATAGAGGTGAAATTCCGCCACATTCGTCCCTATCTTCAGTTTGCCTATTCGAGAAAGCTATTTTAAAGCGATTTTCGCATACTCGAAATTTCTTCATTTCTTCAGAAAACAACGACTGTTTGATCAAAGATTTTTCAAAATATTTAATAAATTTGACCTTGATAAAACATGCTAATTTTTTAGGCAGTTTTCGAGGGAGACGTCAGGTAGCGTGATTCCGTTGAGATATCGTCATTTGATATGACGATAATGAAGATATACGAATTTAATCAATACCGGCAATTTTTATTGTGTGATTTTGCAGTAATTAGCCAAGATAGAGGTGAAATTCCGCCACATTCGTCCCTATCTTCAGTTTGCCTATTCGAGAAAGCTATTTTAAAGCGATTTTCGCATACTCGAAATTTCTTCATTTCTTCAGAAAACAACGACTGTTTGATCAAAGATTTTTCAAAATATTTAATAAATTTGACCTTGATAAAACATGGTAATTTTTTAGGCAGTTTTCGAGGGAGACGTCAGGTAGCGTGATTCCGTTGAGATATCGTCATTTGATATGACGATAATGAAGATATACGAATTTAATCAATACCGGCAATTTTTATTGTGTGTTAGGCGCTGTTATAATGCACGTATTCATTAGAGTAATGATTTCTTACCTTGATTTGGAGGAAAACATACAGACTTGAAATGCTGTAGAATTTCATCATTAGAATTCCATTGAGCCTTGTCTGAAGTGCTTGTCAGTCACTTGCATGCTACTTTTCGTATTGGCTCATAGATCAATTACCGTACCAATCTGCTTACCCCATCTTGCGAGTTATTCATGGCAAGATGGACAGAAAGAATTGGTAACAGAATTAATGTTACATTTTGTTGAGTTTGTGAAGAAATGGAATTGAAGGGTTAATTTTTATTTGCATTTCAAATCAAGAAACGATCTTAGAATGTTTTAGACTAGGAGACTATCACACCTGCATTGTGAATTCAACACAGAATGCTTTAAAGTTGTTAATTAAATTTGTGCAAATTTTCAAAGAGGTATTGGATCACATGTCTGGGGTATATTTCTTGCTCAGTTGGAAAGGAATATGTGACCTTGCACATTTTAAAACGTTAGTTGTGAGCCTTGTCGGATGTGATTGAACGTTCAGTTTCATGTCACTTTTGGGAATTGGCTCACAGAATAATGACCAATCAGCTTACCCCGCTTTGATACTTTTATTACCAAAGAGGACAGAACTGTTGGTGACACAAAATTACCTCATGGCAGGTTTGCTGATTTGACTACCATGCTGCATAATGCACCTGTTTGGATTCTGAAATGTTGTGTAAAGTTGGGTAATTCACGGTCAAGCAAAACAACCTGAAAGCATGTTTAGTTTTGAACTTATAGTATCTGAACTTCAAACTTACTAGGCAATTTAAGTAAGCTGCTTCCCGTGATGGCTGTTGAATAATAACCACAGAGGAACTATAGTGATATAACTGACGAGTTTGATTTTTGTCTTCTTTGTTTTATATTTTTTTTTATCGTAGATTACAAAAGACTTGCTTAGCGTGCACAACTGGGTTTTGAACCCGTGTCTGAAGAGCATGTGTGTCAAGATGCAAGCCACTTTTTGTAATGGCTATTGCACCAATCTGCTCAGTGCTTACCTCATTTTATAATGGACAGCATCTGATGGTGCTTAAATAATTTTTATCAGAACTGGAAGTTTTTCAGTGCTGGATATTTGAAGGGTATAGGAGCATAAAGAATCAATATAAGAAATTCTAGCATCATGAACTTACAATTTTGGGGGCTATCATGCTGCCACTTGTGTGTTTGTTAACAAATAATGATGACAATATGTGACGGGCGGTCATAACATTGTTGCTGATGGTCACATTTGGCTGAAAATTGTAACAAACACTTGTCCATCGAAATATTCTTTTACTAAGATGGGGTTTGTACAGATACAACCATTTTGCAGTGTTTTACTCAAAACAAACCGGTGTATTTCAGACATCACACGTATTTCTCAACTAAAACTAAATACATTTCTGACTACCAACAAAATCATTTTTGCACTGGGTAGTAGCTCATGTACGTCACAGTGGAACTGACAGAACTGGGCCAGTCGCTGCCCTAGTAAACCTAATTTGGGAAAGTTGCAGAATCAGACTTGCTGGTAGATTGAATTTATGAATACAGCTAACTGCTTTTCGAAAAAGTTCCTTGTCTAGCAACCAGCCCCAAATTAGCAAAACCGATGTCTGCATAACTACCACAAGCTTCACTATGGATTAGCATCAACCCATGAAAACTCAGCAAAATGCTAAAAATGAACCAAATACAACACTGTTACACAAAAGTATCACATGCTAGTGAATAGCTCCTGAACCACTTTAAACTGAACCAGACTTAACTACGTGTATATAGGAATATATGCAAAAAAACTTCCTGCATTGATAACATGACCTAATACATTGTACTCAAATTTGATTCCATGGTATCATTTCGGATGTACAAACAGCCATAATGTTTGTGTTTTAAAAGCAGTTCAAATCATTAACAGTGTATTTAATTAAAACAACGATTTACATTCATAAACCCACACACACACACACAGAATTAAGACATGGCAACACTTGCAAAATTTAATTTGAATTTAAATGAAAAATCTCATTAATCAAGAAAGGATATATGATGGTCAAAAACAATACATATTACCAACAGAAAAGGATAACAAAGTAGAAGAACAGAAGGGACCACTGTTCACAGGAGCAGTGCCTGTGAAACAGCAAACAAATGGTATTGGATGTAGTTTCAATTTATTCTTTCTCACATCTACAGCCTAACAAAACAATCCAAACGTGTGCGGTCTACCACACTGCATTAAAACCTAGACTGCAATACAAAATACATAACGAAAAAGGCAACTGTTATTTAATTTGGCAATCAGCTGGAGCCAAGCGACTGTCTTGTCCGATATTTACGATTTACCGGGCTAAAGCCATTTGTCAATTTCGAGTCTACATCTTTAGGTTTTGTTTGCTTACTCAGTTCCTCATCATCTATATCACTGCCTGTACCACCCGGTGGTACAGATTCTTTTCCACCCTTCGCGTACCGAAGCCGCTTTTTTGAGCGTACATTCGAGTCGGAGTGAACTCTCCTTCGCTTTCTATTTCGCAAATTCAGCGGCAGGATTGCAGAGTGAGGACAAAGCCTTTGAGATGGATTGGGTGCGTCGCTATCACTGGCATCTGAAGACGGAGATGAATGTCTTGGAGAAAGCCCCTCTGCTGCGTAATCCGTCGCTTCGATTTTTTCTGTCCGCTTACTAACGCACACGTCATCGGTGACCTCCGGCTTTTCATATAAGCTGCCGTTTCGTTTAACCGTGTCAACCTTTTCAGGCTCTTGTTTTGGCTTCTGAATAAACCTCTCCATTGTTGGCTGATTCTTTAGAAGGCCATTTTCTTTCAAGTGAAGGGCCGTTTTAGACTGTTGCTCATCAACATCAGCGTCACTATGATCATGTTTTCCTACACACGATCGATTCGACTTGCGTTTTCTGACTGAAGACATTGGTCTTCTTTTCCCGTTTAGCCTTGCATTTTTCAACGGTACACATTTCTTACGATCTAGCAAATGGTTTGTCAGTTCAGCTGAAACTCTTGAGTGTTCTAGTGCTAGTTCTTTCGAGATTTGAAGAATGCAAGCTACCGTCTCATTTTCTTCAACTGAACTGCCGTTTAGCAAAGTCTCATTTTGCTTCTCTTTGCAAAATTTGTCATTTTGCGATGGTTTCATCAGATGTTCATTACCAGGACTGGTTGATCTGTCATCTAACTGCCAAGGGTCAAGACTGATGAAATTACAAGACTCGTGTGGCGAGGCAGTTGAGCTACACATTTCCAGGTCTCTACTGTCAAGTAGCTGCAGGGCAAAACATGGTTCGAAATCGTTACATACACCAAACCATTCGGCATCTTGCTTATCAGATCCACTCTTCAGGTTATTTTGTAATAATTCAGTACGATGCTCTACACTATCAGTACCGTTAGATTCAACATTTGGATTTCTACCCTGTTCATCCTTAGATGCCACTTCTTGACTTCGCACAGATTCTTCAAGAACTTCCCGTTTGATCCCTTCTTCTAATGTGCAATCACCGACTTCCTTTTCACGGCAAACCTGATCCATGCCATCTGATTCTTGCTTTCTAAAGGCAGAAGTATCAGGACTACTTATATCACTGCAGTTCACTTTCTTTCCAACACTTTGCGTATCCTGTGTATTCTGTTTTTCCTGACAAACTGATGCGTTGCTGTTTTCAGGTTGTATCACACGAATCTTGGGTGGCCTGCCTCTGCGCCTCTTCTGCGGTAAGACTGGTTGTTCAGCAATGATCCCCTCTCTACTGGGCTCTTCAGAAATACTGATGTTTGCCACTTCTGGTGCATTAGTTCCATCTGGATTGGAATTATGGTTTGTCTCTGGGGAACGTGTTATCTGATTTGTAGATGCACCTGGATCATTATCATCCGCCTTTACGGAACAGGTTTCTTGCTTTGTAGATACATGTTTATCATTGGATAGGTCTGGCTTCATGGAGATGATTTTCTGTACGCAGCTGCTTGATATATCACCACTCACACTGGCATTTTCATTGTCCGTTTTCCATATGTTTTCCCCATACGTTCTTTCCAAACCAATGGCGGATTTAGGCCGCCGGCCTTTACGCCTCTTTGGCTGCCAACCTGCGAGTTCTAAAGATTCCTCGACCTGCTTCTCGGGAGAAGTGGAGCCGCTACCTTGGGATCGGCGTCGCGATGAAAGCATCCACGAAAAGCTCTTGTAAGTCTGTTTTGCATAGGGGTTTTCTGTAGGTGTTTTGGGTTTTGGCTTGGGTTTCACTGGAGTCAATTTCTGCAACGTGCCAGGTGTTCTTATGACTGGGGTTAACCTCGGCACTTTACCCGGAGTCTTCACATCATCGTCCATTTCATTCATGTTTTCAAAATACTCCGACGTTTTCATGACTTTCTCTGGTTGGTCATAGATGCTCATTGTTTGCTTGTGGGCAGTGCTGATCGACTTGTACTCCCGTCCGCTGGGCCGCAGCTTTTCCTTGCGCAGAATTTTTGACTGCTGGAGGAAGAGCTGCATTTTGACTCGATGAAGTTGAGTGCGAAGCTTCTCTCGTTTCGTCACCATGTAGCAAAGATTGCGCACCTAAAGATTAAAGAAAAACTTTGTACAGACAACTGTGTGAATAAAACCACACAAACCAAAGATCAGCCGAGGCTTAGAGTTAAAATGAGAAATTGCATTAGAATGTTAAAACTAGGGCTATTAACGATTACATTTTTTTAATAGGTAACTAAGAATTAACGATTAATTAATAGTTAATTGTGATCAAATGTATTCCCCAATAAGTAAAGACAAATACAAAATTAAGATTATTCATTGTTTATCTTCTAGTATTATTATTAATATTTACTGTTAGTTAGTAGTTACTTAGTAGTTATCTGTTCGTATTAGCATTGTTTACGTTTTTCAGTTCAAATGTCTTCCTTCAACCAATTACGTAAACTCAACTTTCCATCCATTAATAAACTGCCTGTCTCAATCACAATATAACAGAGCATCCATAGAGGACGTCCGTAATGAGTGGGAGGGAGGGGTCATCCAAATGCGGACAACGGGAGGGGGATTATGACCAGCGAGGACGACTGCACCTAAATTTGGTACATAGTTTTTCAGTACAAAATATGCCATATTAAAACCAGTGCTGTATAAAGTAATATTATGAATATCAGTCAGATGGTACTAAGGTAGTCTGCTTTGGCGTGCGGACATCTGCAAGAGTCTGGGGAGGGAGGGATCCAAACTAGGTCATTTTATGTGGATGCCCTGTATGGAGAGAGATGGGCAAATTACTCTGAAAAATTTAATTGAATTACAAACTGCAAATTACTTTGGGACATGAAATATAATTTCAAGTTACAAAATACATTGGAAAATGTAATTGAATCACAAATTGCACATGACAAATTATACGATTTAAAGTAATTTCAATTACGTAATTTCAATTACTGCCCATCCCTGTGTATGGACGAGCCCTAACTTCATTTTCAGTCATTATACTTTATTTACTCACCCTTTCCAAGTCCTGACGCAGGTGAATGAACATTTTTAGGCGTGCTACCATCGTATCTTCTCGCTGTTTCAGTAACAAATCACCTTCTTCCACTTTCGGTGTCAGTAGCGCCTTATTAAAGTTGCACTGCAAGTAAAAATATCCTCAAGACATTAATTAGAAATCACGCTAATTAATTTCAAGGTTGCTACATTTATACTTCACTTAATTTTTTGCACTGGGTTTCCTACCTAAATCTTTCCCCACCTTTGAGGAGCTTTGCAAAAAAGCTGATATAGACCTATTTAGAAATATCTTAACAAATACTAGCCACACCCTCCACGACCTTCTCCCCCTGTCAATTGCACTGGTCATGACCTGCGCCCACGCTCACATAACCGTGTTCTCCCTAGATTTGATTCCCTTACCAGGCGTTGCTTCTTAGCTAGGATGTTGTACAGTTAGACATGTTTTCTAGTTGACCTAATTTTCTTCTAGTTATCGTTTTCTTTGTACATAAATTATTTCTGACTTTGTATGTAAAGCGCTGAGCGTTTGCTTGCGTTCAATAAAGAACATTCTTACTTACTTACTTACAGTAGTTTATCTATATCTAAAGACACTTGATGTAGCATAGTTTAAGTACCTCACAAAAGTACTGTACGTTTGACTGACTATCTAACACATCTGTAAACAAGTTTGCAAAATGTTTGCTGCACAAAGTCAAAAGCAACAGTATGTAAATATAATAGTAATAGGAGATTGTTCCAAGAGGATGGTTTAATGCACAAGAAAGCATGACTGACTCTGGAAGTAGATGTGCACAAGGTGCAGCACCAGCATATCTCCATGGGTCGCAAAGCAGTGTTTCCGTTAGAGTCCAAAAAGAGGACGTATTTACGCCCTAACCTAGAATTTTTGGACGTAGCTCGTGTATTTCAGCTATCATACCGGCCAATTTGGACGTTTTTTACGGACGTAAAAACGGCCATTTGGGCGTTAACGGAAACGCTGTCGCAACGTGCAACAATTGCCAACCCAGCTGCCTTGGTTCATTTGATCACATCAATTTATATGAATTGGAAACTGTTAACTTCAGCATACCAAGGACACCTCATTGAATCTAACAGTATGTAAACAGTATATGACTACAATTTCAATACAGAGTCAATTCGCCTCATTAACATATTGAACGCTAGGTAAGAGTTAACTCGTACTTCATTCCGTGGGTCAAGACGTGACATACAAGATAACTCGTACCTCCATCTATTGGAGCTAGGACTGCCTTGCACTGGCGTAGGGCTACCACGCATCGGAGTAGGGCTGTTGTACCCTGGTAATAAATGGTCCGCGTTCAGTGTTAAGGTTGGCCATTAGATTTAACAATCCCAGTGACAATTCTCACCTTTCTCTTCAGCAGCCAGTAACAGTAAATGAAATCCACCGTTCGTTTGTCCGTTTTAACGGCATCAGCCACCTTCTTCAGATCGACATACGTATAAAATTCCTCGGCCAATTTCTGCAGTCTAGATAAAAAGAAAAGCATTTAAGTACAATGCTGTAACAGTGACATAAAAGTATAACATACAGCTGAAGCAAGTGACATAAAAGTATAACATACAGCTGAAGCAAGTGACATGAAAGTATAACATACAGCTGAAGCAAGTGACATGAAAGTATAACATACAGCTGAAGCAAGTGACATGAAAGTATAACATACAGCTGAAGCAAGTGACATGAAAGTATAACATACAGCTGAAGCAAGTGACATGAAAGTATAACATACAGCTGAAGCAAGTGACATGAAAGTATAACATACAGCTGAAGCAAGTGACATGAAAGTATAACATACAGCTGAAGCAAGTGACATGAAAGTATAACATACAGCTGAAGCAAGTGACATGAAAGTATAACATACAGCTGAAGCAAGTGACATGAAAGTATAACATACAGCTGAAGCAAGTGACATGAAAGTATAACATACAGCTGAAGCAAGTGACATGAAAGTATAACATACAGCTGAAGCAAGTGACATGAAAGTATAACATACAGCTGAAGCAAGTGACATGAAAGTATAACATACAGCTGAAGCAAGTGACATGAAAGTATAACATACAGCTGAAGCAAGTGACATGAAAGTATAACATACAGCTGAAGCAAGTGACATGAAAGTATAACATACAGCTGAAGCAAGTGACATGAAAGTATAACATACAGCTGAAGCAAGTGACATGAAAGTATAACATACAGCTGAAGCAAGTGACATGAAAGTATAACATACAGCTGAAGCAAGTGACATGAAAGTATAACATACAGCTGAAGCAAGTGACATGAAAGTATAACATACAGCTGAAGCAAGTGACATGAAAGTATAACATACAGCTGAAGCAAGTGACATGAAAGTATAACATACAGCTGAAGCAAGTGACATGAAAGTATAACATACAGCTGAAGCAAGTGACATGAAAGTATAACATACAGCTGAAGCAAGTGACATGAAAGTATAACATACAGCTGAAGCAAGTGACATGAAAGTATAACATACAGCTGAAGCAAGTGACATGAAAGTATAACATACAGCTGAAGCAAGTGACATGAAAGTATAACATACAGCTGAAGCAAGTGACATGAAAGTATAACATACAGCTGAAGCAAGTGACATGAAAGTATAACATACAGCTGAAGCAAGTGACATGAAAGTATAACATACAGCTGAAGCAAGTGACATGAAAGTATAACATACAGCTGAAGCAAGTGACATGAAAGTATAACATACAGCTGAAGCAAGTGACATGAAAGTATAACATACAGCTGAAGCAAGTGACATGAAAGTATAACATACAGCTGAAGCAAGTGACATGAAAGTATAACATACAGCTGAAGCAAGTGACATGAAAGTATAACATACAGCTGAAGCAAGTGACATGAAAGTATAACATACAGCTGAAGCAAGTGACATGAAAGTATAACATACAGCTGAAGCAAGTGACATGAAAGTATAACATACAGCTGAAGCAAGTGACATGAAAGTATAACATACAGCTGAAGCAAGTGACATGAAAGTATAACATACAGCTGAAGCAAGTGACATGAAAGTATAACATACAGCTGAAGCAAGTGACATGAAAGTATAACATACAGCTGAAGCAAGTGACATGAAAGTATAACATACAGCTGAAGCAAGTGACATGAAAGTATAACATACAGCTGAAGCAAGTGACATGAAAGTATAACATACAGCTGAAGCAAGTGACATGAAAGTATAACATACAGCTGAAGCAAGTGACATGAAAGTATAACATACAGCTGAAGCAAGTGACATGAAAGTATAACATACAGCTGAAGCAAGTGACATGAAAGTATAACATACAGCTGAAGCAAGTGACATGAAAGTATAACATACAGCTGAAGCAAGTGACATGAAAGTATAACATACAGCTGAAGCAAGTGACATGAAAGTATAACATACAGCTGAAGCAAGTGACATGAAAGTATAACATACAGCTGAAGCAAGTGACATGAAAGTATAACATACAGCTGAAGCAAGTGACATGAAAGTATAACATACAGCTGAAGCAAGTGACATGAAAGTATAACATACAGCTGAAGCAAGTGACATGAAAGTATAACATACAGCTGAAGCAAGTGACATGAAAGTATAACATACAGCTGAAGCAAGTGACATGAAAGTATAACATACAGCTGAAGCAAGTGACATGAAAGTATAACATACAGCTGAAGCAAGTGACATGAAAGTATAACATACAGCTGAAGCAAGTGACATGAAAGTATAACATACAGCTGAAGCAAGTGACATGAAAGTATAACATACAGCTGAAGCAAGTGACATGAAAGTATAACATACAGCTGAAGCAAGTGACATGAAAGTATAACATACAGCTGAAGCAAGTGACATGAAAGTATAACATACAGCTGAAGCAAGTGACATGAAAGTATAACATACAGCTGAAGCAAGTGACATGAAAGTATAACATACAGCTGAAGCAAGTGACATGAAAGTATAACATACAGCTGAAGCAAGTGACATGAAAGTATAACATACAGCTGAAGCAAGTGACATGAAAGTATAACATACAGCTGAAGCAACTTTCACAGACAATTAAAAAATTGGAACTGTCTGTTCGTGGTGGATTAGCAATGTACGATCGCAATCCTACAAACTACTAATCTCAGGTATTATTATGAAATTTATGCCTGACTATTGACACTTGGCTCTTCAACAAAACACAAAACTTGAGCATGAATATGCTACAAAAAGATATTTTTGTCAATAAAGATAAATTTACTGATGTTCATTTACTGTGCCCATAGATATAATGGTTCTTGTTCAGTACCAGGTTCAAGATGTAAACAGAACCCGAGTTACTTAGGAGATACTATTATTTTGAGCAATCACAGAGTATGGGTTCGAACCTCCACCGAGACGGTTACTGTGTGGGAATCCTGAGCAAGTCCTTCAAGCTACCTATATTCTATCGTAGGTGGGATATGGTAGCCGACTGGTTAGAGCGCTCACCTTGTAACGCAGAGAGCACGGGTTTGAACCTCCTCCTCTGAGACGGCTACTGATTAGAGACCTTGAGCAAGTCCTTCACTCACAATTGCTCAGCGCCATTGACTGATGTTTGGTCATTAGACAGTGACTCTTAATAAAAGTGTAACTAATAATAATAATCAGTGGCGGCGCCAGCATGGGGCTAGGGTGGGCTGAAGCCCCCTATCGGCGGCTCAGCCCCCCGAAACAAAAGTGGGAAATCACTGCCAATGCCAGAGAGGAGGGGAGAAAGGGAAGGAAATTGGGGTGTTAGCCCCCCAAACCTGAAATCCTGGCGCCGCTACTGATAATAATCATTGGCGTATTTGGGGTTTTACGCGTTCAAACCCCCTAAATAAATGCACTACCGTTACCAACCACTAAAAATGTAGAAAAATACGACCACGTCCAATGGAAACCCCCTCAAAAACTAATTGTTTCCTGGCTAGGCTCCTGATTAAATCACACATTAATAACGATAATAACGTTAATAATAACACGAAACCTACAGACGTACACCAAATTTTTATCCAACGAAGGTATTTAATTTATAAGGAAACAATATTCCACAACACTTACCTACGCGATCTCTCAGCCGTCTTTTCTTCCTCCGTCATCTCGTTAGTCTTTTTTGGTGTTGACGTTGGCGTCTTTCTTGGCGACCCATCAGGGTCATGCTTTTTGGAATGAGCGGGGCAGTAACTCTACAAAACCAGTGTAATTCTCGTTAACGATAAACAAATGTTCGTTAATGAAAATAAAATGATTTTGTTAATGATAAATATAAAATTTTTAAAAATTTCACTAACTAAAATGAAAATAACACTAACAAAAATTCATCTCTATTTAAACAAAAATAAAAAGTGCAATACTGACAAACATAAGAATGTAAAAATGTGCTACAACTAATAGTTTATGTTTGCTAAATGCACCCACTCTTCAAAGCCGTTCGAAGCTCTAAGCAATGCGTCTTAATATGTCTGTAGGCAGTTTTGCTTCTAAAGCCTTATTGTAACTAAGTAGTACCTGTAACTGAAATCCAGTAACTATAATAAAAAAAATAATGCTAACTACTGTAACTAAAATGAAAAACCATTAACCATAACAGCAAAAATCTTGAAACAAATGTCTGTCCTGGCGTGGATTTAACCTCCGACCTCTCGGTCGACAGTCCATCACACTAACCATTATACTATCGTGCACTGCAAGAACTATTAGTCAAACATATTAGCTATGATTTGCAATGTTTTCACAACCTACAGGTGAACCTTTATGAGAATTTCACTCATATTTATTATTATTATTGTTATTATTATAATAATAATTATTATAATATTGTTATTATTGTTATTATTATAATTATTATTATTATTATTAAGGAATTTTATATATATGTCAAATTCAGTTTTACCTTCAGCTGGACATCACTGTTGTCATCTTCCAAGTTGACCTTCATTTCCAAATTGTGTTGGAATGCGCAGGTGACGTGGAATGCCGTCTTGCATTTCTTAACGCAACACTGAATGCAGGCACCAGTTCGATCTCGACACAACGTACAAATCAGAGCCCACCGTGTCGCCTACAACAACAAACTTCATTTTGTACCAGTCATGGGCAACTTCTTTTAACAGAGTGACACCCTAAGATTTTAGGAGCAGCTCAGGGGCCATATACCAATTGTGGGCTAATTTTTGCCGATTCATTTGCCCCATAAATGAGACAATAATAATTAAATATTCAAACTAAATATTGTCAAATAACAGTTAAAGTAAATGAAGATAATTTTTATGATGAAAACCTAATACCTACAGTCCTACACTACAATAAAAAAATATATTTTAAGTATATTCAGTTATAAAAATACATGCCAGGTATAATGCAAATATAAAATACATGCCAAGGACCGGTTCAAACGACACCAGAGGCAGGACCCAGCCCACGGGTCATATGTTGCTCACCCCTGTTTTATACCAATTGAGACCATGTCAATTCAAGCATTCTGGCAGTTCAGCTTCATTCTCAAAAACTAAGTAATGTAATGTAAATCTCAGCACAACACAAAAGCCGCAATGCCGCATCAGGGAGACCATTCACCAGTGCTATATCAAACCAATAATAATATTCGTTTATTAATTCAAACTGACAAGTACACAGTAAGATTACATGACAGAGTAGTAACAGTTGATGACAACAAGTTCAACAGGTGTCGAATTTTAACTGTTTGGCAGCCTGCAAGGCGCTCATCTGTCCTACTGCTCATTTTACAGTCACCCCATAGGCAGTGGAAGGTTGAGTCAACCTCATGGGGCTAGCGGGTATCGAACCCGCGTCCTTCTGATCTTTGTGCCAGCATGTTACCGTTCTCCCCACCCCTCAAGTCAGTAAGAGCCAGGTTTTGCTCCATTTCAGTGCCAGGTCAGAATCTGAGGAGGTCAAACCGAGGAAACAGCATGAGTGGCCAATTGGTACCACTTACAGATCACTGTCATATGCAGTGAGATAAGAGCTGTCCATTAAGCTAGCCCTGAGGCAGCCAAGTGGTTGAAGTGCTAGCAACCTTATTTTCTTAGACTCAGCATATGCGGGTGGGCAGCCAGTCCTCTCCCTCACTGTCTCATCTTCCCACTAACACTGTACCCATTACAGCCGAGTTCGCTAGGGGAGCATATGGAGCAGAATTCTCCAACCAAATTTCTGCCCTGGTGGGGTTTGAACCCCGAACTCTCCGTAGATAATCCAGCATGCTAACCACCACACCATTGAGTACCCAAACAAAGTTAATTAATATTAAGCCTTATGGGTGACCATCTGATGCCCTTGGGCCTCCACGCATTCAAAGTTGGTCATCAAGTACCAATACAAGATGGGAGTTTCAGAAAAGATTGTGACTATAGAAGCTGTGGTTCATATACAGTCGTGTAATCTCGTAACAGAAAGGCGTAACATCAATGTCAATTATAATATTACCGGGATTTCGTCAATGTCTTTTATCGGTTGCATCGTCTCGGAACATCCGATCGTCACTTCTGGAATCCAGATGGCGCAGTTCAAATGCGCCCATCGCAGGCCATCTCTAAATAAATCATAAAAAATAAAAATAAATAAATAAGAATACATCACAGCGACTCAGCCTGTCATTCGCCAGATGGCATTGGTAAAATGAGTAGTAGGATATGATGGGCACCTTGCATGGGTGCCAAAACAGTTAAATTCGACTACCGTAATAACTTGTGATCATCTGTTCATACTATGAATTGTAATCACACTGCGGTTTGAAATAATAAACGAAGATTATTATTATTATTACTTAACTGACAAAAGTAAAAATGATCCACAAGGTTTAAAGAACGATAATTTAACCTTTCTATAACAGAGGCAGGTAGCATACATGCAGTTATCTTGCCTTGAGTTTTGGATAATAAAGGAAATCTTAGAAAAGGATTATTATTGTAATTAATTAGGCATGAAATTATAGCAAACCAAAATTATTATGCAACATCCAAATAATCAGTTCACTAAGACGTAGCCTACGGTGGATAAAAATTTGGAAAACGTAAGTCTTATACCGTGAATAGAATGACTCAAGTGACTGAGCAAAATGAGCACATACAGTGAGAGAGTTCCAAATCTAGGTTCAGCAACAAAAAAGGCTCATTTACCCACAACAGAACATTCAGTTGAGAGCACAATCAGAGGTTAGCAGAAATAGTTCTAACAGTTACCAAATAGCGAGACTATGTCTTACTCAGTTACTTTCATGGCTCCACCAACGTTTGGACAGAGGACACAGTTGGGTTTGACATTGAGAACACACGTCTTGCACAACCAGTTGCCCTTAGGGATTTTCACGATACCATAGCAAGCCTAAAACACATAAAATAATAAAAAGCCATATGATACATCCACATAAATAGCCATATGGTGTGCAACATGAGCAACCAGATGATATGTAACATCAGCAGCCATATAGTATGTAACATGAACAGATGAGATGCCCAGAAGAAATGTGATGAGATGCCCACATGAAATGTGATGAGATGCCCAGATGAAATGTGATGAGATGCCCACATGAAATGAGATGCCCAGATTGTATGAGATTAGATGCCCAGAAGAAATGTGATGAGATGCCCAGATTGTATGAGATTAGATGCCCAGATGAAATGTGATGAGATGCCCACATGAAATGTGACGAGATGCCCAGACGAGATGAGAGATACCTAGTCACCATACGCATATACCTGATGAACGCAGATATCACAGCCATCACAGAATACCATCTCATTTCCCTCTTCAACCTCAGGCTGCAACAAAAAAATACCTATGTAGATTTGCTATTTATGTAAGTCTACGATCAGAAATGTACACTCTCCTCATAACACCAGCTACTAAATACTTGAGCAGTACTTAAATCGTTAAACAAACAACATCATAACAGTCACTAATAAGAATAAGTAAGTAAAAAGTAAGTAAGTATTAAGTATATACTTTAATATAACCAGCTGCCAAACAGCACTCCGGTGTCCAAGCATCAGCAATTTAAATACATAAATATCAAAATCTATTTAAGACCAGCTAGGTGATATGACTAGATTACTTAATATGACTAAAGTGGTTTCCTCATTTGGATGTCTGCTTTTGGCAGCAACCGGTCATGGCATCTGTGGCATATCTGTAAACTGTTGGCTTCACTGGGGAGCAACCAGTGCAGGACATGTCCCGGTCTTGCAAGCACCGCCGAAAACAGGTGGGTATCGGCAAGACGGCATAGCTGTTTGATCTTTGGGCTATCTCCAGGGAAGTATCCCTGACAAATTAACCTATAGATTCATCACGGCCTGGATCATTCCCATTTCTTCCTGTCCAGCATATCCCATATAATTCCATAGTAGTTATTAACTAGAATCCCAAATGACTGAACAATTAGAAGACTAAGAAGAGCCTACCGATCGACAAACGTCGCAGACAATGTCTTCGTCATATTCAATTCCAAGTCCTTCCACGGTCTTCATCGCATCCTGCATTCCATCGTAGCACTGCGTCTCGAGCTGTTCCATGACTCGCTCCATCACCCACTCATCCAGCGGTGTTTCTCCTATAAATAGAAACCAAGTTCTCACAAATCCTTCACAGCACGACCAAAGACAAGATATGATGGAAAAAGAAGACATGGTTGCCACAAGGTTAATAAAACAAAAATCAATTACCTTTTTGATTTATTTTTGACAAAAAAGGAACTACTTTCTAATTGTTTTATCAAAGTAATATTTATAAAAATTTTAAAACATGATTACAAATATGTCGAAATAATGATTTTCCATGACTTTCCAGGACTATTTTGGGAAAACACCTGTTTTTCCAGGCCTTAAATTTTGTTAAGTCTAATTCCATGACTTTTCAGGTTTCCAGGATCCGCAGCAACCCCCCTGAATGAAGAAAGAATAGTCCCTTAAGCTAGCCCATAAGAAGTGCTAGCAACTTCATTTACTTAGCCTCGGCATATGAGAGTGCGTGACAGGTTCTCTCCCTCGCCGTCTCATCTTCCCACTGACAGTGTATGGTCAGTGTACTCATTATAGCTGATTTGGCTAGGGGTGCAGGTGGAGCAGAAATCTCGAACCAAATTTCTGCCCTGGTGGGGATCTGAACCTCGACCTCTCGATTGACAGTCTAACATTCTAACCACTACACTATCAAGCAGCCCCTTTGTCAATTAACATATATATCAGAACTCAAGTTACAACAGGTCATGCTACAAGGGATCCCATTGTATTTATTCTTATAAATATTATAATTATTTCTATTTTATAATAGCCTCATACTATTTATCAGCAGTTACCGTAGCTGCTACGCAGTTCGTTGTAGAGCTTCAGCCAGACGGAGTCGAAGTCGTCCAAGTCGTAACGACAGACTTCGTCTGCAAGCGACTGCATGCCATGCAATTCATGCAGTCCCTGTTTATAAGTCTCGTCTTGCGTTGCGTGCAGGAATTTCTTAGGTCTACAACAGCAAGGTACATAAATTAATTACTTAATTCATTAATTAAGAGCATTTATATAGCACCTCTCAAGGCTCTCCAAGATAACTTTTACTACTGCTGCCAACACTACACTGGTTTCCCGGCCAGACGGCTGTGGTGCCTGGACCGGGTTATGTGCTCTGCTGCACGCCTCCCAGGAGGTTTCTTTAGAGCTGGCCTCGTATCTGGTTACATGCTAGGTTACATCCCATTGGCACTGCGCTTGCTCCCAGGGTCCATTTTGACGCATTCTACTCTAGCCTTCAAAGTGTTCTTTTAGCCGTGCTGAGTAAGTAACTTTGAAGAGGTGCTACGTAATTGTTTGTAATGAATTAATGAATGAATAACTAGTCAGAGGCACTTCCTGCAGTTGGTCTGGAGGTTAATATTTAACTCGTAGTTTGTTATTTATTAAAGAATGTTTAGTTATATTATATTACTGTATAACAGCAATGAAACAACAATTTGCTCTCACATTACACAAAGTAAGCATTAGATAAGCAAACACCAACTCACAGTTTAAATGCGTACGATCCATGTAACATTTCATTTTCTTTGATAATCCTGTACAGACAAAAACAAAACAATCTAAAAGCCAATCACTAATTACAAAACTAATAACAATAACAGATAATTACAGCACAGATGAGACATTCTAAATACAAAAAATAGAGAATTTCTAATTGTAGATTTATAATTATTTACTAATCTAAATTTTCATAATAATTATAAAGAACATAAATAATGGACACTACAATTAAAATAAATGCAACTGTAAAAACAACAATAATTTGAATCTCTGTGTGAATTTGTGTACGCTAAAAATGTTCATAATAAAACTTAAAGATGACTCACTCTAAATAATAAACAACAAATAATCATAATCACGAATTTCAACCATAACATAGAAGAGCAGTCCCTTAAGCCACCCTAAGAGGCAGCCATGGGTATAAAGTGTTAGCGACTTCATTTTCTTAGCCTCAGCATATGAGGGAGGCAAGTCCTCTCCTTCGCCGTCTCATCTTCCGACCAACAGTGTACAGTCACTGTTCTCTTTATAGCTGAGTTGGCTAGGGAGCAGCAGAAATCTCGAACAAAATTTCTACTCTGACAGGGATTTGAACCCCGACCTCTCATCGACAGTCCAGCATGCTAACCACTACACTACCGAACATAATGTTATTGTAAAACAGTGCTAATGATACTAACGCGACATTGCCCTCCTTGGCGTCGTCGGGGTTTATCGGAACCTGAACTCCACGTTCCCAGTCCTGGCGCCATGGATCCGAAATCAGGTGGTAATCCTCCGGTTGGAGTGACTCGGTGTCTGGCAACTTCATGGCACTGATAAGGTCCTTCCTGAAAAGCTGCAACCATCAATACAACACAATACAATTTTGATATTTTGTACAATTGTATTTTGATACAATACAATACAACTGTATCTTGATAAAATAAAATACAATACAACTGTATTTGATACAATACAATACAACTGTATTTGATAAAATAAAATACAGTACAACTGTATTTGATACAATAGATGTATGTCCCTCCTTCCAGAGTTCAGAAGTGACCATACGACAGAACATCGATGAAGCAGAGCAATTGCGAGTTAAAGACTTGCTGAAGGTCCCTACATAGTTATTAACCGCCTGAGTAGAGGCTCGAACCGTGTTACAGGCCAAGCGCTCTAACCAATCGGCCACCATGTCCCATGACCATCATCACAACTTTCTTAACATCACGTCCATATCAGAACTGTGGATTGGCAAGCCACACACAATAGGCAATATCTAGCGGGATAGGAGGATGCACTCTTCTCACACACTAGTTCAGCCTATGTCCCACTGGGATACACTCTCCCCATACATTTTCACTCTTACCCATTGATCTTACCCCAACTTGTTCAGACTAAGCCCCAATGAAGTGACAATATCCCCATACATTTTCACTCATACCCATTGGTCTTACCCCAACAAACTATGCCACACTGAAGATGCACTCTCCACATACCATTTACTCTTGTCCAATTTAGCTCAGGTCCTTCCCTGTGGGACTACCTCCCACTGAAAATACACTCTCCCCATACATTTTCCCCAACCCACACTTCATTGAGCACTCCCAATCCTTTCAACCACAATTCACACCCTGGCACCACAGAACAGCATAAAACTGTCAAACATGAACTGTTAAATGTAAAATAACATACAACATAAAAATCCACGCAGAAATCAGTCCTGAAAGCATTCCAGGCATATGAATAAAATCCAAAAGTTCGTAAATTTTGTAAGAATCAGTAGCGTACACTTTGTATACCGTAAACTTCAATAGCGTAACTCTGTACACAGTAAACTCAGTAACACAAACTCTGTACAGAAAATGACATTAGGATTTATATGCCTACTGATGAACTCCATGAAGTCTCCATGAGCTTTGCGTTAGCCGGGTTTGAGTCAGAAGCACTTCTGAGTAGATAACCTTGAAGGGGCGCTATATAAATCTCCTAAATGAATGAATGAATGATTGAACTCCACTAACCTCAGCCAGCTTGTCGTGACCTCCTCCGACATTGTACTTGAGGTTGTTGAGAGCGTTCAGCTTGCTGACGATTGTCGTCGGTGAAGTAAAGGACACTAGAAACAATTCACAACAGTCATGAGAGAAATACTATGAAATAACGCTGAAAACTATTGCTTACAGGCTAAGCATTTCTAATCGAAGAATTAAACCCTTACAGCATCATCATCTTCCTTGTCATAAAGTTATATAAATATTGTAGCTCACTTTAGAAATAAGCTCCATCTCCACTGCATTAAACTACAATAAAAATAGAATATTTAGTTTTTTAAGTCCACCAAAATGGAATTAACCGTATAATACACAGACGCCTTACGTCTAACTGTAGAAATTTCCAGATAATATTAAATACAAGACTTGGGTTACAGCAAAAACAAATTTAACTTCCTTATTTCACTACATTTGTCGAAAACAATAATAATACTGAGTGTCAAGTTTCAGCAAGATAAAATACAAGACATGAACTGTGGACACTAGCTGATATGCAGGTATCTCTTTTACAGGACAAAAGATACCGAGTAACTAAACAAAGAGCAATTATTTCTGCACTTACGGTCCTTTGAATCCAACTTTGACAAAGCAAGAATGCTGTCTTCAGAATCTGTCAAACAGTAAAAATTCTAAATTAAGAAATGCATATTGTTAACAGCACCTTCTCAGTCACTGGCCCTTGGTTTGGAATGGGCTCCCTCTACCTACACACCACTCCAGTACGTTCCATTCTAACCTTAATACTGTCCCTTTAAGCTGTGCTGGAGTCGGGCGCACTGCCGAGTAGTAGCCTTGAAGGGGTGGGTGCTACATAAATCTTTGTAATGAATATATTAATTAATTTTCACAAATCTGAACCTACTTCATGTACACCAATTGCTCATCTTAACCAATCAATGTCTCCCTAAGATTCATTCTCATTACAACAGTTTAAAATTGTGAGCCGTCAGGTAAGTACGGATGACAAAAAGAAAAATTCAGGACATCTGTCCCAAGAGTCCAAATTAGTTTCTTTGCATAAGCTCAGTAATTAAATCTATTTCAAGTTGCTTATCAACCGCAGCCTGACCACCAGTTTTTCCTGTCCTGCTGGACTTTGCTCGAGTATCTCAGCAGATTACAATTTATCAACTGCATTATGATATTGGTCACTGACCATTAAGACTAACATACAAAGCATAACCTCCTCAGTGCAAAGGCTTGGAATTTGTTTTAATAATTATAATAATAATCTTCGTTTAAATATTTCAAACTGACACACTGCAGTATGATTACAAGTCATAGTATGAACAGATGATCACAAGTTATTATAGGAGTCGAATTAAACTGTTTGGAAGTCATGCGAGGCACCCATCACGTCCCACTGCTCGTTTTACCAACACCATCTGACGAATGAAAGGCCGAGTCGACCTTTGGGAGGGTAGCAGGAAGCGATCCCACATCCGTGCTGATCTCTTCTCCTCGTGCCAGAGTGTTAACATTACCCTAAACCCCTTCCCAACAATTTATATGGTGCCGTAACACAGAACTCAAGAATTTGACTGTAAGGCACCCTTGTAACGGCATGTTACAAAGGCACCTCCGAGTGAAACCCTCAAGTTCAGTCAGCTGACTGCAGTAAACATTTCACATAAACATATTTGTTTACTCACATTGATTACGCTTTTAAGCCCAACTATCAGTTTAGTGAATAACCCTTTAACGACGAGCCGCATTTGTTTCCCATACATTTTAGTACACGCTTCGTCGTTAAAGGGTTAAGCAATGTGCATATAAAAAATCTGACATGTTAAGCAGCACATGTAGAATCCATGAATTACTGTAGAAAACTAACCTGTGCTAAACGTTACAGAGTCTTCCATTGTTGAAAATCTGTGCAATCTGAAACAGGCAATTCATTATTGATCTGAATAAATATTTAATTCATAGCGTCATAACATCATAATATAAATCCAACATGTTCAATTAGAAAGATTTTAAATGCATGACACAATGTAAGCAAATAAAATGGATCATTAGGCCAAAAAAAATAATGGTGTGTTTCCGGTAACAGAGTTAAAAAAAACTGGGTAGGTAGGTAAAAATAATTTTATTTTGGTAAAATAATTTTATGCAGTGATTTCCCAAAATTGGCCATTGAAAGACCGCTAGTTTCCGAACGTCTCTGCTTTAGTGAATGCACCTATAATGTCGCGATTCTGCATCTCCGGCATGCAAAGGGGCCGAGGATGAGCTTAATGTACCGTATGTGAAGCACACAAAAAAATTTTTCAAAACATTTTCTGAAAAAAAAATTTTTTTTAAAAATTTTCCGTAAAAAAAAAATTTTTTTTACAAAATTTTCCGAGTCGCGGCAAAAAATTGACTCGGTCGCGTTACCGGAAACACACCATTATTTTGTTTTGGCCTTATGATAGTTAAGAATATTAATAAGTCACAAAATTGTGAATTTATTATGTATTGTTACAAACATCAACTTCCCAACTCTTTTCAGGGTTATTTTCCAGCCCGTTGTGAAAACATACCTAGCTGAAATGGCTGTCATGTGTTATTGTGACTTTCTATATAATTATCCACAATTACTAGGTGGCTCTATTAGCAGGATTCTTCATCCCTTCTGGGTCTCCCCTTGGTAACCACTATCAATGTCAGTTACTACGTATATTGCCATAATTGTTATATGTTTGTTACAAGATATAAATTGATTGATTGATTTTACACAAGTTTTGGCCCTGTGTCACAATGAGGCAGAAGCATGCTCACACAGGTTTTCTGAACACATTAACAATATAAAAATGGACAAGTCTTCTGCGGCAGAAGATTCCGCCGCACCAGAAAAGAAACTTTGACTTTCGCGGTGGAAAACCTTCAAAGCTTTTACCGCGCATGTGCATTCAAAACCACACTCACATTGTTCAAAACGTGCCAAAAACCTATGATAGCACTTGGAAACGTGGACGGTCGGTTAGGGTCAAGGTAGGTGTAGTGAGGATCAATTAGGGTTAGGGTCATCATTAGAATATTCTTTGCGTTTGGGCATAACACCCTCCTGCCAGTATTATTTCTACATGCGCTGCGTGGCGGAATCTTCCGCCAAAGCACCACGCTTCAAGTGTCGGGCCATCCACCTGGAAAAGCCTCCCTCCCTTCAACCACCGACCACACATACAACCTCTTCAAACTGTTCCCTTTCACTGGCATTGGGAGCGCCTCCGAGTAGATAATTACACATGTGCTATACAAGGGCTCTGGATAAATAAGACCTACACAAACGGGCAATCTTATAGTATCAGGGACTGAAGATATATAGTTTGTAAGCTTACTGGCATCATGAGTGTCGGTTAGGGTTAGGGTTCGTGTGGTCAGGGTGTAGAAAATCCTGGTACCGTCCGAATTTCGCCGCATGCCCAAAGATATTTGTATAAGTCCTTCAATGAACATCAGTAAATAAAAGACAGGTTTGAATAGGGCAGTAGCTTATACATATCAGGGCCACTGAAGGATAGATTGTCATGTTTACAATTTAACCTGGCGTCCGTGAGAAAACAGTTTCGGAAATCGGGCTTTTGGTCAGGGTTTGGAGGATTCGTGTCGGGTCATTAGAAAATCTGGTACTGTCCGGCGTCCACGCAGCATGCCCAAAGATACTGTATAATCCTTCAGCCCCGGATACTATAAGCTTGCTCAGAAACGTCCTGGTCCAAATACTCCCAGAAGTCGAACATATAGAGATTGCCAACAAGTTCTTTACCAAAAATTGCTTCGAGCCGCTAACAGACCCTTGTCATTACTTAAGATATTTCATAAACCAGCTTGACACTTACGGGCACAAACTGGTCATGATTTGCTTACAATCAAACTTCCAATTTAGTTCCGTCTTTTCTCGAAATTTCAAATTATTTATAAACTCGCAGCTCATAACTTGAATTTTGATTACGTGCAATATTGACGTGGCAACTTCGGCCCCTAGATCCACGTGACAATGGTCAGAATATCTGGTGGGATAGCATAAGTCTACCCCACTTTCAATTGCCTAAGTAAACAACACGTATGTAAGCAAAAGTAATAATCCAGCCTCACCATTACCAAAGCCATACTGCTTGGTAAGGGTCAGGGTAGGCGTCGTGAGGGTCGGTTAGGGTCAGAGTCGTCATTAGAAAACCTGGTACCAACCGGCGCAGCATGATCAAAGATACTGTATAATCCTTCAGTCCCCGATACTACAAGTTTGGCCAGGGTTAGGTTAGGCGTCGTGAGAGTCGGTTAGGGTCAGTGTTAGTGTCGTCCTTAGAAAACCTGGTACCGTCCGGCGTCCGCGCAGCAAAGATACTATATAAATCCTTCAGCCCCCGATACTACAAGTTTGCCTAAAAATCCCCCTCCGATTAAAATAGTCCCAGACCGTGCTTGGCACCTCGAGCCATATTGGGCTCATTATGTATGCAAGTGATAATCCAGCCTCACCCTTAGCAAAGCCACACTGCTTGCAAAAGCCAGGCTCTTGGAAATAGAAATGAATCCGATGCAGCGATTTATTATTAAATCTGACCACAAATAACTAAAAATCGGCGCATTTTAATCGTTATTACGTAGGTCGTTCATTTGGCGCCATTTTAAAATGGCGGACTCATTCGTGTAGAGTGCAATCACGTGATAAGCAGAGTGGACGCGTTTTTGTGTGCGTATAATACTGCCATTTTTAAGCGCTAGGCTTGTACGGTTTTCACAAGACTAGTGACGAATCAATAGGCCTAAAGACAAGATAAGATAAGAACAGTGACCCCGTCCTTAACAGGCGCCATGTTAGTGTAGAACTTGTACCGGTACGGCGTTCCGGTCGTCAAAAAAGAACCGTTCGGTACGTTCCGGTCCAAACCGATTCCTGGATAAGAATATTCTTTAATTGACCAATTGCTATCCGCATTTTGGTGTACAGACATATGGCAATAGACATACATCATCAATTCAAATGATCAAGGATTGTTAAATGTTATAAAATTATACATTATAAATCCTATATCCCATATATATCATCCTAACGAAAGTTTTCCTCATCGTGACATCTGCCGGAGGGTTAGTGCGATTATCGGTCCGTGGGCGCAGGTGGTAGGCGGTGGCTTTGAGCGGTGGGAGCACGTCATGCACTGCATGCCATGACATGCAGTAAGCCTACATGGTCCTCATCCACGTACCAGGAGTCCAGGACAGCAGTAAATACTAAATGGACATTTTATGCAGCAAAGTTGAATGTAAGGAGCAATAAATAAATTAATAAATGATAATTATTATAATTATTAATAAATTAATAATTAATATTAATAAATGCTCTTTTAAGATCTTTTCAATGTACCATTGCTATAACATTTATTAGTCTGCAAACTCTGCATGTGGCTGTTTTTAATATTCAAGATCTTTTTGTTATTCGATTTTGAAATAAATATGATAATAATAATTATAGTTTCAGTCCATCATTTTTTCGCCTTGTGCATTTATTTGCCGATAAAGCATATTTCGTCCTAGTTCTAAGCCAAGGAATTTGTTTTCGCCCTAGGTAGGCCTAAGGAAAATCCCTTAGGCTCTAAGTCTAAGAAACTAAATAGCAGATTGTGTGGTCAAGCTTCGTAATCGTAATCGTAATCTCCAAACTTCTAAAGCGCCACTCGAAAGCCAAGCTTTTTTTCACCCTAGCTTATTCACGAGCGCTGCGTCTAATCAGAGGGGTTGTCCAAAAGAGTAGTCCGAGCTTGGAGTGCGTGGTCCTCGTTCAGCATTTGAGCACCTTTTTCAAAGTCGCATTTATTTCGTGCGCTTACAGTGCAAAGGTGCCAACTCCAAAAAGTTTAAAAATCTTTTAATACTCTTTTATTGTTTTATTCTATTGCTATCAACGTAGTGTTTGAAACGTGCAAGGTGCTCTTATTCTGAGTGTAAATAAAAACGCATCCACTGCTTTATGTTTGGTTTGTCTCCAAGGACCTATAATACACATTCCTTGGTTTGTCTTCAAGGAATCTATATTTAGGTCTATCTCCAATGACCTAGTTTTGAAATGTGCAAAGCAGTGCGACCACTCCTTGGGATATTTCCCAAGATCTTGGGATTTTGGGGGTCGACTTGGGATTGCAATCTTGGGACTTTTTCTAAGGTCTACAGACTAGTTTTTACCGTACTTTTCAACAGTGGCAGCGAATCAGATTAGAAAAAACTCGCTCAGTGGGTCTGTCTGAAAGGCGTTTATTCTTATTGTTACTTGTAGGCATTGTAATTTGTTAATTCAGTGTTGTGCTCCGGTTATTTCTTTGCCAGTTCTTAGCTCGACGTTTTTGTGAATAATTGTGATTGTTAAAATGCATTTCATATTTCATCACAACTTTTTCCTTTTCAGCGACTTGGGATTTTTTGATACCCTACTGAGCAATCTTGGGATTGTTCTGGCAAAAGCTTGGGATTTAAGAAAATTGAGAGTGGTCGCCCTGGTGCAAAGGTTCTAATGACTATGATTATCTTAGTGTAGCCTACAAAGATTGTCGTGCTGAAAACTAATCCAAACGTATTTGAAAGGAAAATTGCATTCTGTAACAATCACATGTTTTTAACATTTTGCATTAGTCAGGTTTATTATTCTAAAAATATTATTGTATTTAATCATGGTAATATGATAAACTAAAAATAACACTATTATTTAATATTTCGTGAGCGATAACATTAACAATTAGGCCTATTATATTCGTTTATTATTGGCACTCAAGACAACTGATAACCCACAACTGATAACAACGCGTTCAACGAATATTAAAGATAGAGTTCAAAGTATGAAACAATTTAAATGTTAATTAGGTAACAGGACACACCATGTGCAGCATGCATTATCTTGCTATAAACAAGTAAGATTTTTTCTAAAATTATTGTTTTTGTTCATTTCTCGAAAATATATTAAAAATGTGACGAACCGCTGACCTTATTCTTCTGGGGCCGGAGAGGTGGCAAACACCGGAGTAGTTCTTTCAAGGTTCAGCAGGGATCTGCTATAGGCAGCTAGAGGGATCCTTCTCTCTATCTCTCAGGCCCGCATTAAGGGAGGGGTGCTAAGGGTGCTGCAGCACCCGGGCCCGCAGATTTGAGGGGCCCGAATTTTATAAATATGTGCGTTGTGGACCGGTGGTTGTCAGTGGGAGCCTTTGGAAGGTAATCAGAGGACCCGGGCCCACACTATCCTTAATGCGGCCCTGCTCTCTCTTCTTCGTCTGGTACCACAGGGTGTGGAGTTCGGAATCCTCCCGTCTTATGTCCACGCTGTACGAGCCTCTCCTGTCTGGCAGAAGGTTTTTACTTGACGCCACCGTTGATGCACAGTGACTACCTCTATGAGAAGACGACACGAAGACGATCAACAGTTTAAACTCTTATTGGTAATGTAGCGGACTGGGCGGGTTCATTGAGTGTTGATGTCCACTTTAAATGTCTGTAGGCCCCTCTGTTGTTATATGTCAAGTATGTTCCCTCTATTATAATTTAGCCTAGGGGTGGTCCATTAATTATGTCAACAAATTTTAGGCAGTTTTTGACCCCTTCCCCCTTGTCAACAACTGTCAAACATTGACGGACCCCTAACAAATTATGTCAACAATCCCAGATCCCCCCTACAAAAAAGAAACAAAATGGCTCAATGCATGTAGAATCATTTTTATTTCAATTTTTAAACTAGAAAATGCATTCTCGAATTTCAAAATATATGAGTATAGTTTATTACCAGCTTTTTAGTAGTATTAAACATTAAGCACTTTCTACATTTTTAGCATTTTTTAATGTTTTCGCTACCATTTGGAAGGGCCTGTGTTGATTTATTGGAGAAAAATTTCTTGACGTCAACTTGTACCGAACCCCCTCCCCCTTGTCAACAACTGTCAAACTTTTCCAAACCCCTCCCCTATTTTGTTGACATAATTAATGGATGACCCCTTATGTCTAGTCTGTCCTCCTTTGCTAGATGTCTAGTATGTCCCCTTTACTATTGTCTATTGTATGTCCCCCAGATCTAGAGGCGCTCCCGACTATACGCGAACGCTGAATCGGAGTTTCACGCCGAAGCGCATGAGCAATAGTACTTGCCTATGTACCCGACTGTTATGAGTCCCGCAGTATGTATCACCGAACATACCCGAAACCACCGCGCCCCAGTTGTATTGGTGTTGTATTGTCTTGTATTTATATACACGTTTATAGTAACCGAGCCACCCGCAGTGAAAGAATGGCGAACCGACCCGACCGGACGTACCCGGGGCCTGCCTACCAACCCACTCGGCCACTCAGATCCTTAATAGGCAATGAAGATGTATCTGATAGCGGTATGTCTACCTGTTTCATACCAATAAACGAATAGGCTATAATTATTATATATAATATTATAGTATGTCCCCGGGGGACTTAGCCTAAGTAGCCTACCTCCAGGAGGGTATACAGGTAGAAAGGGGACAGGGATAGCACGGTTAACTGACTGAACTCCGCCACTGCTCACACTCTGGCAGTGCCAGTCCCACGCCTGGATAAAGGAGGAGGGCGACGCTAATGATCTCTGTTATCACACAGTGTCGTTAAACTGAAACACTACTCAGTGTCAGTTAAGTTCAGTTAACCCCTTTACCGTGAACCCCGAGTTAACTCGTCCAGCGGTAATTATTGTGCAGCGTGAACCCCGAGTTAACTCGTCCAAGGAAAGACATATATGTTTATGTACATAAATATGCATATGTACATTATATGTAGACAGTATAATGGACATATGCATATATAATATGCATGTATGTGAATATATATGTACTATATATGTATGCATATATGTAGGCTATATACGTATATATGTATAAATATATACATACATGTATATATACATGAATACATATATACATATATACATGTATATATATATGTATATGTATACATATATATACATACATACATATATACATATACACACACAAACATATATACATATATATATATGCACGTATATACATATATATATAATTATATATACATGTACATATGCACATACATCTATATACATATACAATTATACATACATATATATACATATATGCACACAAATATATATATATATATGGACATATGCACATATAATATGCATGTATGTGAATATATATGTACATATATATATATGCATATATGTATATCTATATCTATATATAGATATATCTATATATATCTATAATCTATATATATATAATTTATATATATATAGATTTACACATACATATATACATATAAGTACAATTGTACATATGCGTATATATATACACACGCGAATATATATATATATATATATACGTATAAATATATATACATGACATATACATGTACATATACTCATGCATCTATATACATAATATAGTATACACATATATATATACATATAGAAACATACATATACATATAATATATTATACATATACATATATGTACATGTATATATATATGTATATATATATCACATATATATAATATATTTTATCATATATATACTCATGAATATATATATATACACATATATACATATATATACATATATATAGATATAAATACATATATATACAACCATACACTATATACAATTATACATATACAAACATACCTAAAAATAATTACACATGTGTGGAAAGAATTAAAAAAATTTATTCCACGGTAAAGGGGTTAAGAGTTCAGAGTGATCGTTGATAAGAAATTGAACTGTTGAACGCCTTCGTGTGGTCTTCTCGTCGAGGCATTCATTGACTGTTAAATCGACGGTGGTGTCAAGAAAAATCCTCTGCCTCGTTGATAATAATATTTTATTTAAAAGGTACTTTTTGATCGAAAATTTTAGATGTTAGAAAGCTATCTCCAGATCCGAAAAATATTTTGAAATGTGCAAAGGTGCTAAGGGTTTGAAGCGCATAATTATAGGCCTAAGGCGCACATGCATCCAGGCAAGACAGTCGTTATAATTATGCCCTGAGAATGATGACTGCGCACGGCCTCAATGGATCAATCAATCAATCAATCAATTAATCAATCAATCAACCAAATTAACTTGACCAAGTCTGCATGAAGTCACTGACGTGGTAAGAATGACCACGGTGTCCCGCATGTTATAAGCGGGATTAATGTGCACAAGATTTAAGTAAGAATCTTAATATTATGCATAGAATAGGCCTACGTCTTGCAGTATAAAACATTATCTGTCAATAATCTATTCGACAATATAATTTTGTGAAGCATTTACAAACCCTTCAACAAAGATTTGAATTGAAGTTTTGAATATGTTTATCGCACAGAAATGGATCTTCAAACATCCAATAAGACCTTAGTTTAATGCATAAGTTGCGTAGGCTTATTTGTAATAAACAGAAATTGATTGATTGATTGAGAACAGGTTTTAGCCATAAGACATCGTTAAAGAAGAGAAACAGAATTTTAGGTTAAAAGAAATGAAGTGTCTTTTTTGCGTGACGTCACTATGACGTCATTAGTTTTTGGATCGCGGAGCCGTATTGCTTTCAAAAACGTACGTATTATATATTATTATTAACACATTTATTTCCTCATAAAGCCAACAAACAAATATGCAGACTATTTAAATTAACTTAATTAATTAATTAATTATTATTATTATTGTTGTTGTTGTTGTTATTAATATTATACCGTAAGCATGTACAGTACTTCACCAACTCCTACCTCCACTCCGACCCCTCTCCTCTCACCAATTAAGACCTAGAGCACACAACCATACTCTCCCACCCAAGGACAACTCTCAATTTATTCCAAGATCATTATATAAAAATATTTACTATAGTTTATTCTAAGACTTTCTAATGAACTTTAATTATTCATTATCACTCATGTTAGCATTTCTGCGTTTTTGTCAGATTGTTTTTCTCAATAAACGAATATATATATATTAAATTTGTTACGCGCGCAAGGTCACACCGAAATGTGAATATGAGGCGTGTCATATATGAAACTGACCAATTTTAAAATAAAAATTATATTTGTTATCGATTATCATTCCAATTACTAATTCGAGTGTATATTTACGAATCTGGCAAAGCTGTAGCCTGTAGCTGTATTGAACACAGATTATATCTGTGCATTCTTAAAATGTGGTTTGCAAGATTTTTACAGAGCACGCAAGCAGCACGCACATATTATACGCTAAACTTAGAAATTCTATCGCGCCATTATAAGAATCGAAGTCACTCGAAAATAATTACAATCCAGTTAATTCCAAAGGTCAATCGGATCAGTCAGGAAGGCAACTTGAGAAGGAATTACTGTGAAGTAACAGCGTATACGAAGTGGGGAACTTTGGGAGGGTAGCCATGGTTCATGCCTTCATATGTTCCCGCATTCAGTACTGTTACTCGTTACTCATCGGTCTACCAAAACTCCGCCTGGCTCCGCTCCAATTGGTACTTAATGCAGCTGCTCTTTTGATCGCCCGTCTTCTTCATTTTCTCCCATATTTCGACTTTTATGACTGAGCACCTTCATTGGCTTCCCTTAACTGCTCGGCTTCAGTTTAAAATTCTCTTTCTTACCTGTAAAACGTTTTTGGGTCAAGCTCCACGCCACCTCTGTCATCTTATCAGACGGACACTATCTCACCCTGGACTTCCTTTCCACTCTTTAGACTGTCATGACCTTCTAGGATCTCGTTCTCGGACTGCCACAGCACAGCATCGCGCTTATGCCTCTGTTGGCCCTTTGCTGTGGAATGACCTTCCTGCTATAACTCGTACTTAGATCTTATCTGGGGGCACTACTGCTTCTGCTCGTTCTTGTAAGACTTTTCTTTTTCGAGGGGCCCTTCGCATTGGATGCGCCTTTGATTAGGTTGTACTGTGAGAGACGCTTTACAAGTCTGTAAATAAAATAGAAAAAGAAGAAGAGCATTCCCTTAAGCTAGCCCTGAGGCAGCCATGGGTGTGAAATGTTTGCGCTTTCATTTTCTTAGCCTCGGCATATGAGAGCGGGTGGCCAATCCTCTCCCTCACCATCTCATCTTCCCACTGACAGTGTAGGTCAGTGTACTCATTATAGCTGAATTGGCTAGAGGTGCTGGTGGAACAGAAATCTCGAACCAAATTTTCTGCCATGGCGGGGATTTGAAATTGAACCTCTGACAGTCTGATTGACAGTCCAGCGCGCTAACCACTACACTATCGAGCACCCCAAAATGAAGTAGAGTAGTATATACAAGGACGTAACTTTGCCCCACAAAGTGGTGGCGACCAACCCCTCCTCTTTTCTTTTTCCGTCCCCGCTCCCTTCCCCTGTAAATGAATGTAGTATGCTTTGTCTGCCACTTCAAGATCACTCGTAGATAACAAAGTTGGCCTGCATGTTTGCATTCTACTCCACAACTGGTAATGCAAGATTAAGCTATCGTATTATTGTCGTGTTTCATTTCATTGGCCAGAAAGTGGTGGTGACTGTCAAAACCACTTCAAAAGTGGTGGTGACTGAACAATACCGTCACAATATAAAGTTACGCCTAGATCCAAATCCGCCACGAGACATCAGTAGGCTAGGCCTAACTATCACGTAGGGCCTAACTCTCCGTCTTTATTTAATCACCACAACTTCCTCGTGTTCCGACAATATTTTAAATAACCTATTATATCCCCAATAAATAAGGACTGCATTCTGTAGCATTAAATATGTTAACTACGATAATAATGTAAGGATTTGTGGTCAGAACTCTGAAACGTGTCGCATGAGACAATGCATTACTGTAGTGACTTATAATTAGTCTCAACGATACGGCCTACTGTTTGCCGAGTGTAGATAATAGATGTTAATTAATTAGAGATAAATTGTAGATCACTGTCGTGAAGAGCAGAACATCAAGATAATACATGTTAATTAATTAGCTAGATAAATTGCAGATAACTGGCGTGAAGAGCAGAATTTCAAGTAGGAAGCAGGATCGATTCCCACTAACCTCCCAAAGGTCGACTCAGCCTTTCATTCGCCAGATGGTGTTCGCAAAATGAGTAGAAGGCAGTGACTTCGTTAACGCCTGAATTCATGGAGTCATGGACGCATCAGGTCACAACATTTGGAGTCCAAGCAAAACAGATTAGAGTCATGGACTCCATATCCATCCATTTTTAGAGTACCTCATAGGGCCACAGTAACAGAGTGCCATAGTAAAATAGGGCCATAGTTACTGTCAAAAAATCCCGAACATCTTATGGGCAGATATAGGCGAGAGCCTTGGGTGCGAATGCACCCAGAGAGAAAGTTCAGTGGGTTCGTCGCACGCAGAAGAATTCGGACCTTAAATTCAAATTCACAAATAGGGCCTACCCATGATCTCACAGACCGTACATAAAATAATAAAATAATAAATAATAACACTGAAACGTGAGTTTCAACTACTTTTTCTAACCACGTTAACCGTTGACAAGAAAACAATTTTCTTTCTCCGGAAATGCGCTATAATTCACCTACGGCAATGTAGAATATAATTTTTTTTCCCGTGGTAGAACCCATGCACCCAGAGACAAAAGCAAAAGTCGGTGCCTATGAGTGAGCAGTAGCTTCGCATAATGGAAAGTTTTCTATGTCAGGACCTACTGCAAGCTTCGTTTAGCCTTTCCAGATGGTCAGGAACATGAGCGTCCGCAGGAATTTTTTTTAGGGGAAAACAAATTTGTTACAGAGGCAAAGTTTGAATTGTTGGCACTGGGACTAACGAAGGTGCCGAAAGCAGCCTATCACGTCACCCTCAGTAGGCTACTCGCTCCCGCGATTAGAGGTGTGGCGCGGATCCAAACAGCCGCCAGCGCTGTTGGAAGCGTTTGACATTATATGGAGCCTGTTGTTAGCGTTCTGGGATCCGTTTTCTGCTATATCTGAACGTTTATTTCAAATACAAAACTGTTAAAAGTTTCAATGTATTTCATATATTTTAAATTTTTTAGGCTATCTTGACTAGTTTGGATTAAAAAATAAAACTGTACAAAAATCATAGCTATTCATTGTTAAAAACCAAAATGATAAGTAGGCTACATTTGAAAAATATTTGCAAAATCCAGGGGTCAAATGCCCCCTTGCCCCCCTCCGGACGCCCATGCTAAGGAAGTAACCTAGTCCTGGACTTAACCTTGATTCAATTCTGCAAACCGAAGCCTCGCTCACGGCTGACTGTTGACATTTAATTTCCTTGATTTCTTGATTTATCCGATGACAGACATTCTTTTTCTATCAAGCAACGCTGTGATTGATAATGCGATCTACGTCACTCACCAACAAAAGAAACAAAATTTGCATTAATAGGTCATTGTATATAATGCCTACATTGTATAGGGATTGGCATTGGCATTTTCAGATTTCCGAATCCAGATAGTAACCGAATATTTGATCTGCTATTCGGCTGAATCCGGATTCCATCCGATTAATGGACAAAATTTCTTTTCATTTGTAAAGATATAATAAATTAATAATTAAAGGTAAAATAAATATGAAAATAACATAAATTTGAAACCGCATGGCTTAAGAAAGAAGCCCGATTGTCCGCCATTTTGTCGATGCGTTGAGTGACTCGAGTCGCAATTAATTATTTTACAAGGATTTCCAACGGTGAAAGATTAAAGACTACCGCAGGTGGTCGCCAAAACAGGTTACTATTGTTGTATTAGCCAAATGAAGGAAGAAATTGTTTTTGGCCAAAAAAATATCACTTCATGGTATTTGGATCGGTAGTCCTGGGATGCGCCGAATCCGATTAGTACCGATTAGTGCAAAATCCGGACAGAACCGATTTCCGGATCAACATTCGGCCCAACCCGCCCAATAGTCAGTGTATGTATATTGGTTAGTGTACGCAAAGCACACAATGGGTCAGTGAGACAGTGACACACGGACCGCATGGCATTTTTTAGCGTCCCTTGCATGCTTCATTCATTTATTTATGCATCCATTCACAACTTAGGTGGGCCCATGTACGCCTTTATTTGTCTGCGCCCATGCAGCTTCAAAAGTTTGTAGTCACGGACGCACAAGGAACGGAATCACTACTAGAAGGTCGTGATGGGAGCCTTGAATGGCTGCCAAACAGTTAAATTAGACTCCTGTAATAACTTGTGATAATCCGTTGTTACTATGAATTGCAATCATGCTGCGGCGTGTCAGTTTGAAATAATAAACGAATATGATTATTATTATTATTATTATTATTATTATTATTATTATTATTATTATTATTATTATTATTATTATTATTATTATTATTATTATTACTATTATTACTATTATTACTATTATTATTATTATGAACAATCTAGCATGGTACTGTCGAAGAAAAGCAGATGGCGTTTCCGCGTTGGAGAGCTACCGAGAGTCTTTGCAAAAGGTAGAAGGTCTCGACGTTTCATGTTTTACTGCAATTACCTTCGTCCCCTTGTCCATACCATTCACTTTATTATTATTATTATTATTACTATTATTATTATTATTATTATTATTATTATTATTATTATTATTATTATTATTATTATTATTATTATTATTATTATTATTATTATTATTATTATTATTATTATTATTATTATTACAAGCAAGTAACGCCATGCGCTATAGTGATATAGTCTAAAGTCTAAACGATACTGTTTGCCAAAGGTAGATAATTTAACGATGGCCAATGAGCCAGACGGTATAGACGTTGTTTTTCCCATAGCCTTCGTTGATGTAAGGCTAGCGCAGAACATCAGCGCCTCTGAGTAGATATTTTTAAGGGGCTCTATATAAATGTTCAATTACATTACATTGGCGTGCATTTCGTTTAGACGGCTCTAGGTGTAATTCAAGATGTCACTGCACTCTCGTGTTTTCAAGGCGTATAATATTATATTTTCCTAAGCTGTTTGTGTTGTGATGTTTTTAGGGACCTACTAGTTTCGTGATAGTTTCGAGCAATCAGCGTTTGTTGACATGGAAGTTGACAATTTCGTTGTTTGTCGAGAATATTAGTACAGCTCTGATGTTTATTGATATCGATCTTCTAACGTCGTGTTTTTATTTTTGTTTAAAGTAGGACCGAGCATGGAAGGGGCTAAGAAAGGATCAATTCACAAACAGCTACGGATCGAGTATAATACAGACCATTATTAAAATTGACTATCGGCTGATTTACAGAAGTTGTACGATTATAAGAACAGGTTGGACAGCTCGATCTAACGATTACCTTCAGCTGGGTCGTAGGAAGTAACCGATATAGAATCGGACTTCTTCGCTAACGACACGAAAAGCTTCAAAGATCGATAAAGAAGAAAGGAAGGAAAAATATCGACATTCTGCTTGGTCAGTTTGCGGCATACTTGCACAGTGTGCTTCAGTTATCGTAGCCATGTTCATTTTAAGAGGGCTAGGCAGAATTGTTCGACCGTTCAGCATACTTAAGAAGTACCTGCTGACACTGGCGTGGATGCTCTTCGTTGCGGTCTTGTACTTCGCTCTACGAGTACCAGTAAGTATGCTGATGCAATTTGTTAGTAGCTCTACAAGTAGCTGTTAACAAGTGTATACTATGTTAGTGGTTCCACAAGGACGCGCAGATGTGCTATAGGCTGTCAGTATAGCTCTTAAGGTATTTGTGAGTGTGTTTATGTAAAGTTAATAGCTCCACAAGTATCTGTAAGTATGTTTCATGCAATATGTTTTAGTAGTCTGCATACAATCAATCAATCAATCAATCAATCAATACTCGTTTATACTTCTGGTGGAAGATCATTTAACCTTCGCAGGACGAAGACATTTTACGATACACGGAGGACGGAGAGGGGTAATTTTTTACCCCAAAGATATTTTTAATATCTCAGTTCATAGGCATAGGCGTAGCTACATGGAGGCACGATGAGGCAGTTGCCTCCTCTTGCTTTTTATATACTGGAACTTCTATTGACCAATGACCCCAATGACCAGGATTTTGCCAGTGGTCCGTGAAGTTGCCTCCTCTTGAATTTTAGACTCGTTACGTGCCTGCTCATAGGTAAGGTATAATAAAAAAAAATTAAATATCTATTTTAATAGTTCCAAGGTCAAGGAATCGATTTATCGCAGAAGCAATAGTGTGGACATGCTAGGAACCAAGATGGCTGCAAATATGGCCGCCAAAACACAAAAATATGTATATCTCAGCTCATATACGTAAAATACAATAACATATTGTGTGTCGAATGTAATATTTTCGAGGTCAAGGAATCGATTTCTTGTAGTGTCAATAGTGTGAAAAATACTACTGTCCAAGCGAAGCAAGGAATTTCCGAATACCACGTATACGGTACCATGAGTTTTATAATAATAAGACGGTTTACGATTTCAGATGAAAATCAACTGCCAGGTTGAATGTTTCGATGAAGACTGTCATAGGCTGACACACCTCGGCTGTCCACAGAAAGAAAGAGAAAGAACCGAGGTGTTGGAAAGAACCGAGGTGTTAGAAAGAACCGAGGTGTTGGAGGTTGACTCTACAGTGCCTTCACCAACACGCCCTACTCGACAGAACTTCATAGAGTATCTCTTGTCCCAGTCGGAGCAATCCGATCAAGAGGACAACCGTTTGGTCTTCCCATCTGAAGGTCGAGGTCATCACGAAGGTCCGCCTGTGAGATTTCCCATCGAGAAACTACACCGACCAGCCAGGACTGCTCATCCTAAAAGCGAGACAAATGTTGTGACGGAATCTAATAGCCAAGGCAAAGAACTGCATCCATCATCACTAAACAATCGTACAGGAACAGTGCTCTCAGACACTGATACCGACGACATAAGACACTTTTCAGACACTGATACCGATGACATAAGCACTGTTGCTGGTACAATGCGTCTGGACAATGATACAGATAATGTCTTGATAAACAATGGTGCAGGTAGTGAGCAGATAAACGGTGGTACTTGGCAAATCAGCAATACAGACTTTTCTTTATCACCAAACGAGGAAACGCGTAACCTATCGCAAGACAACAGCAATACTATTACAATGCCGACAAACGTTAGTATACCTTCAAGGACTCCTTCACCAAGCAATGGCATTGAAATTTCTCCAGATAAGAGAATAACGGATTTAATTCGAACACCAACAAAGGAACCTGCGTCGAAAGATAGCGAACCTGTAAACACGAATTCAACTAAGGAAAAGGAGAAACTCGCCGCTGCTCACATAGAGATTTACTTTGAAGATGAAAGAAAGAAATGTGCCAAACAGGACCTGGAGGTGGATGGTTCCAACGTCAGCGAGAACAACACTGAACAAGATGACCATCTGCACGACAACGTTACCAATTCGCGGAAATTTTGTCCGTGCATTCCACCGATTCTTGGTGAGTGGGATGATATACTTTGCGAAACAACGTTGGACCAAGCTTAGTTGTGGTCTATAATAATGACGCTGTTATGCAGTTTGGAAATTGTAAAAATATAACTGGGGAGGAGGGTTAGACGTTGATTTATGTGCAGTTTTGGTGTGAAATGTAGACTTTACTATGGGATCCTAAGAAATACTAAGGGTTGAACCTCTCCCCCCCACAACCCCCGCGGCAATTCTCACCCTGCTGTTATGTCTCCATAACAGGCTTAGGACCGGCACGCATATACTCAAATTCCAATACGTATTTAGCAGTTCATATAAATTATTTCAAGGGAGATAAGTTATTGTAGTAAAACTAGAAGTTGGCTGAGCGATGAAAATATGCTTTAATAAAAGTAGAAGTCGGATGAGCGATGAAAATAGTCAAATAGAAGTTGGATGAGCGATGAAAACATGTTCTAGTAGAAGTAGAAGTCGGATGAGCGATGAAAATATGTTAGAGTAAAACTAGAAGATGAACTGCTGTACGTATTGAGATTTGGGTATATATGCGACCGGATCTACCCGAGTATACGGCAGTGGCGGAATTTTTGGAACAAGCGTGTACACGCAAGTAATTTTAATCTAGTCTTGGGAATGTTACTAGAAGGGAAAGTTCAAGTTCAATTAATGGTCATGCCATGCAACATTGGGGTGGATCCTCTAAGAAACTACACTCACACAGAGATCTCGCTCCCTACTACTTTCAGCCACATATTACGTTCCTTGTTAATTTTGATTTAAGGATATCTTAGGGACAATAAAATTGTTATCATGATTATGACTAAAAAATACGCCGATGTTGCCGTTTATGATGATTATTGATTATACCAGCAACGGCGGTGGTGTTGAGAGAGTGGCTATTGTATTGTATTGTATTGTATTCAAGCATTTATAGTGCCTCGCATAGTCCCGCAACAGTGCTTTTGTCATCGTACCCTTTGAGGGACTCGACTTCGACCTCATACAGTTCTTCGTTTTATGAGAAATAGCGTATTAATGTCTTAATTAACGATTAACGATTTTCTGTCGTGGATATAAATTCGATGTTGTTTTGTTCGGCAGCTGCTTGTTTACAAACGAATAACTCACTGAACTCATTAGATTGTAACTAGGTGCGGTTTGTCAGCGGCAGATTTCATTAAACGAATATACAATACCATTAGGCCATGTGAACCGTTCAGAGGCGCTCAGTAGTAGTGTGGCGGTCAGAGTGTGTAGGCCTAGTTATCAAGCACATTGGTAGGGATAGCAGCAGAAGTAGGGTGAATTACGCTTGCCGTTTCATCTACCATTCGGTAGATGAGTCTGTTTATTTTCAGCACGAAATTTTGAAGCTAAATGAATATAAGCCTAATGTGCTTTGACGCGTTGCTCTTTTAAAAATCTATAAAATCTTTAGAATTTTTCAAATCTAAACTATTTTAAACAAGATTAAAGAAATACTAAGCCTATTTCGAAATATAAAGATATTGAGTGATTGGAAATGCTCATTGATAGTACTATTGCAGTTATTTTAAACATAATTATTAGTCAGAGTAATAATGGACGCAATTAGTTAAATTGCTAATCAATTAGAATTAGCTACGATTAGAATTATTTGCTAATCGATTAGAATTAACTAAATCTTGTAGCTAATCGATTAGAATTAGAATTAGCTATTTGTCTAATCGATTAGCTAATCGATTATAATCTAATCGATTAGTTATCCATCTCTGATTGTAGTAGTAATTAATAATAATTTTTGATTGAACAGTGGGACGGTTGTCACCTATTCAGTCGTCTGAGTTCCACCTGGAGAACCTCTGGGAGTTGGAACATCGGGACGTTGAGCCTGGAGGGGAGTGGCAGCCATCCCACTGCCGGTCAAGGACTCGACTGGCCCTCGTCGTGCCCTACAGGGACCGTCTGGACCATCTCAAGATCTTCCTCCGTCACATGCTGCCCATCCTCAAGAGACAGCTGACACACTTCCGCATCTTCCTCGTCGAACAAGTAAAGACTTCTTGCGATCATGACGATGATGATGACGATGATGATGATGACGATGATGATGATGATGACGATGATGATGATGATGATGATGATGATGATGATGATGATGATTATGATGATGATGGTGGTGATGATGATGATGATGATGATGGTGGTGACGACGATGATGATGATGATTATGATGATGATGGTGATTATGATTATGATGATGATGATGATGATGATGATGATGATGATGATGATGATGATGATGATGGTGATTATGATGATGATGATGATGATGATGATGATGATGATGATGATGATGATGATGATGATGATGATGATGATGATGATGATGATGATGATGATAGCAACTATACGAATATTATGATGACGATGAGGATGATGATGATGACGATTACGACGGTGTTCATAATGATGATGTCCATTGTGATGACAATGGTGAGGTTTCTAACACAATACTTACCAACGAAACAGCACGAAGAAAGGAACGTGAAAGAAAGAGATCAGTGGGATGTATGAAGACAGACAGACAGACCCACACACACAGACAAACGCTGAGATAGGCAGACATATGGACAAAGTATATAAGTGTTAAATCCAGAAATATAGAAAGCAATCCTTCTATACAATAACTTCCTCTTACATTCAGTTCAAAGTCCTCAAGTCCAAACTGGGTTTTTCTCCTAAATAGCTCAGAGATCTCATTCACTTTCTTCATTCTGCAGCTTCTTTCCGACCGCTCTGCTCATTCTGGACTTCAAGGCACAACGGGGTCTTGCCCCGAAATATCTTGCTGATGTATTACTCGGGCCTGTTTCAGCCTCCCCGCATCGTCCACTCCGCTCTTCAAACAGACTTGATCTTCTAATTCCTCATACTAGAACAGCTATTACTCAGTCCCGGTCCTTTACCTCAACTGGTCCCACTCTTTGGAATGTGCTTTCTCCATCTACTCGCTCTCGAATTCTAGCCAGTAGCCCATCCTTCTCCTTCTTTGCTTTTCTCAAAACCTATTTATTCTCTCGTAGCCTTGCGCACTGAGAGCGCCTCTGAACGGTTGGCCCTACTCAAGGCGCTTTATAAATGTTTGAATTCAATACAATACAATACAATACTTTGGCACAAACTGGATCATTTGCCACCATTGGACCTACCCCTCGTCTTGACGTGTTTCTATTTTTTCTGGATCTGTTACTGGATCTCTTTCTCCACAAAACCTACATCCTCTCTCTGGGTACTCGCACTGGGATCAATACTGAATGGCCACTACTGTGAGCGGCGCTATATAAGTTACTAAATCCATTACATTACTCAAGTCTCTCTTCCTTCGTAACTTTGGCGCCATATAATGATTTCAGAATGAGCCTGCCATCTTCAACAAGGCGGCCATGATGAATATCGGATTCCTGGAGGCAATGAAGCAGTTTCAGTTCGATTGCGTCATATTTCATGACGTCGACATCTTAATGGAGGACGACCGCAGCCTGCTCAACTGTGGCGATACTCCGCACCATTATGCCATTTCACTCGACAGATGGAACTACACGTAAGTCACGTTTCATTCGTATCGTAATCGTAATCTCCAAACTTCTAAGGCGCCACTCGAAAGCCAAGCGCAGGGCACCAGCTTATTCATGAGCGCTGGGTGGCGCACTGGAACGCTGTTGATGGCGTATGATGATGATGATTATGACAATACTGCTGCTTCCGTTGACGACTATGGTAATGAATGTGGTGGTGATGATGATGATGATGATGATGATGATGATGATGATAGTTGTTGTTGCCGTTGTTGTTTATGATAATGATGATGATGGTGGTGGTGGTGATGATGCCTATGAAGATGGTGATGATGATAAAGATGATGATTACGATGGTGGTGGTGGTGGTGGTGATGATGATACTGCTTCCGTGAATGATGATGCTGCTGCTGATAATGATGATGACGGTGATGATGATGATGCTGCTGCAATTGATGATAAGGATGATATCAGCCATAGTTGTTATTTGCAATGATGTTTGCGGTCGCTATGAAAATAGCTATCAGAGTAGTATACTACAGACCGATAGATATAAAGGTTGTTCTTCTGTTGTTATTTCATTTGCAATTGTCTATCAGCCTCAAGTATAAGGATATCTTTGGAGCAGTCATTTCCCTGCGGCCAGAGATGTTCAACCAATCGAATGGGTTCTCAAACTCATTCTTCGGATGGGGTGGAGAGGATGACGACATGGGTCGAAGGTCAGTTATTGATCTCATCCGATCTAATGGGCAAAAGTTAACTAAAAAGTTGCAAACTTTTAGTTTAACTAATTTTTTAGTTAAGGCAGAAGTTTAACCAAAAATAATAGTTTCATTAAAACCAAAGTTTAACTAATATTATTAACTAAAAAGTTTAACTACATTTTTTTAGTTATTCGCTGGAAAGTTTAGTAACAAAATCAGCAACTATCTTCCGCAATGATTGTCATGAGTAACTGGTTTTATTACTCAAGTCAAGTGAACTGCATTGCATTGCACGATTAGCAACTATTCTTCACGACTTTCTTGTTGAACTGTACTAGGACTATTAGACTATTAGTCTAGTGCACATTACATAGTTTGAAAGTGAAATTGTCATTGACGCTCTGCATTATTACAGTTCACTTAACCTCTGTCACTGTGAAAATGTTTGTGAAAAAGTTTTGGAAAAAGTTGGAAAAAGTAAATGGTTTTAGTTTAGTTAACTTATTTACAAAATCAGTTTCCAACTTTTAGTTAAAGTTTTTTATTTTAGTTGATGGCCATAACCCCTAATCGCGGGAGCGAGCGCTGAGTGTGACGAGATCGGTTGCTTTCGTTAGTCCCGTCCAGAAAATTTGAACCCCCCTATAAATATAAACGTGGAGTACAATACAATACAATACAATACAACACAATACAACTGGGGCGCTGTGGTAAATGTTTGGTGCCTTGCAGCCGTAGGGTTGCGGGTTCGAATCCACCTCAAAGCCGCCGCGTAGGGACCCTGGGCAAGTCCTTCACTCGCAATTGCTCATGTCCTATAAGCCTATAACAGTAACAAGTGTTCAAATACAATACAATACAATAAATCCCGGATGCCCATGGCCTATAAGCCGATAACAGTATCTTACCTCATCCCATCTGATATTCTCTAAATAAATAAATTCTAAATCTAATTTGAAATAAAACCACACTGTTCCATTATAATCTATAAGTCGATAGCTTCCAATTCAATTTAATATTTTTCAAAACAATCAATGTATTATCATAGAATATGATTATATATATATATATATATATATATATATATATATATATACATGCCAGGGATCAGTGCGTGTGTGTTTGTATGTATAGGGTTCGACGCCACTGGGAGGTTTACCGGCCACCGATGGAGATCGGGCGCTATACAGCTATCAAGCACACCAGGGATACCGCAAATAGACTCAACAAGGACAGGTATATTTCCTCGCATGGAATCGGTTAGACCAGATTATCTTAGATTATCTTAGATTAGATTAAATTGGGTTGGATGAGATTAAAACCTGTTAGCTTAGAATATGTTAGGTTAGATTAGATTAAATTAAATTATTAGATTAGATTCATTAGATTAATGTAGTGTAATTTGTAATGTAATGTAATTGAACATTTATATAGCGCCCCTTCCAGATATCTACTCAGAGGCGCTCTCTGCGCTAGCCAATTTGATGTTAAATGTCATTACGAACGAATATAATAATTACATCAGTTAGCAAAACATTGCACAGTACGCTGGAAAAGTCACGTGTGGCGGGCCCACGCAAACACGTGGAACCAACCAAAGGATTCCCGTCGACTGCTGGCAGACGGATTGGATGTTCAGAGTCTCTGGACCAAGTTGCGGCTAAGTTATTTATTCTTCTCTTTCAGGGTCTCTGCTTTTGAGCAGGTTCAGCGCCCGATGATGCCAATCTTCTCGGTTCTGGGCTTCCTTAAGACTTGCTATGGTTTGGCGATGCCTACTCTGCTTAATTGCAAGAGCCCTGTCGCTCCACTTTGGGTCTTCATGGCTGCGCTTCTTCTCTCTGTCCCAGTAGTCCAAACCCGTTAAAATATGCACTGGTTCAATGTGAGCTGTTGGTTCCTTCTTTTCGCGCGTACCTCTATTATTTTCTGTCGTTGGTCCGACTATTTGGAATGGGCTTCCCCTGAAGTTGTAACCTCCACCGTTCTACATTGGTGACACTATTCGACTATTTGCCGGCTACTACGAATGTCGTCCTCTGCAGATCCAGTGCCAGAGGGATGCCCGTCTGAGAGGAACTGCCATGGTGTCGAGGGGCGTGTTTTCCCACCCTCGTCATCTGTCGTCATTCCTCTTCTTCGATGCTACCGCAGCCAGGGACTTGGAATAACGTGTCAACCATCAGCTCTGGATGAGAATCCGTTGACTGGGCTCTTCGTGTTTGCGGGACCTTGCCAGTGGTGACTCTTCTAGTCATCTGTTATACTAGAATAAGATTTAATAGTATTAGAACGAGTCAACAGGTTATTCATTGCTTTTGAAATTGAATAACTTCACAACAGGGAGAGGATTTTAAGGAAGCAGATTTCGAGGATGAGAAAAGAGGGACTCAACAGCGTCCGTTACAAAGTGGAGAAGATTGAGAAGCTACCTCTCTTCACTTGGATACTAGCCAATCTCGACGGTAGATTTTATTACCTGCTAGACGTTCGTACCCGGCTTCGCACGGGTTATCTCTGCCTATATATCGTTCCCGCTTGATTTGCATAAATAGTCCCGCCTTCAGGTGACGTGCTCCGTAAATAGAAATAGCAGGCGTTAGTTGTCACGGGATTGAATGTAAAGTTATGTGAACTTTAAAATGCCCATATCTCGGAATCGAAATGACATTTTGAGGTGAAACTGGTTGAGTTGACCTAGAAATTCGCAGAACATTCTGTAAAATTTCATATCGTAATATTGTCACATTCGCGAGATTGTATTGAGAGATCTATATAGGCCTACAGAAGGATAGACTTTAAGACTTGTAGTTTAGATGTAGGCCTATATATATATATATATATATATTGTTTTTATTGTTGTTGCTGTTATCATTGCTGTTATTTTTATTATTATTATTGTTATTTTTATTATTATTATTGTTATTATTATTATTATTATTTATTATTATTATTATTATTATTATTATTATTATTATTATTATTATTATTATTATTATTATTATTACTACTACTACTACAACTACTACAACAACTACTACTACTATTATTATTAGTAGTAGTATTATTATTATTATTATTATCATCATCATCATCATCATCATCATCATTATAATTATTTCTTCTTCACCCATAGTAAACCCATGATCTTGTCCTTTTCATCTCACAGTTTCTCGTCTCCCGTATCCTACCCACAACTATTTCACCTACACCGTGTCTGACGAGGTCTGCAACGACACCCAAGCGATGTCCGCACCCAGGCAGCGGTCTCGCGTCACCTGCCAGTACGACTGTGACGGTCAGGAAACGTCATGTGTCGGGTTCAATCACCGCGTTGACGGGTTCAACAGGGAATGTTGGCTGATCACGGGTAACTGCTCCAGCTTCGAGGTCCTCACGAATCAACCAGCATCGTTACAGACCTACCTGAAGAAGAACCCAGTGAAGTCAATTGGAAGGAAACGAAAACTGAATTCAAAAGTCAAACTTCGGAAGTCAAATATTAAATATTATAAGAACACAACGATAAATATTATAATAGCAATCGTAAATGTGATTAGATATGTAAATGTTTTAACTGAATATAAGAAGACGGGACATGGCGTCATATATAATTTTTAAAATTTGTAGAATTAATTCATTCATTCATTACGAAAATTTATATGGCGCCCCTTCAAGGTTACTACTCAGGAGCGCTTCCGGCCCAACCCCGGCTGAGAAGGATGGTTTTAAGGCTACAGTAAAACGCATCTGAGTGAACCATTTGCATACGGTGTAATGCTAATGGCAGCCCATTCCAAACCATGGGGTCAACAACAGAGAAGACACGATGCTGTCTAAAAGCAGTTCGCGCACAGGGAACGAGGCGTTCACCCTGTGTGGAGGAGCGGAGAGCAAGGCTGTAAACCCAGATTACCCAGGAGTAGAGCGACAGAGCTCTTGTAAATACACAGAAGCGGAATCTAAGAGGCAACGCCACACCAAAGCAGAAAGCCGATACATGATCCGCTGGTGTTAAGGGTTCTGCAGCACCCGGACCCGAAGTTTTGAGGAGCCCTCACAGCACCCGGAACCGCACTATCCTTAATGCGGCCCTGCTCTCTCTTCTTTGTCTGGTAGCACAGGGTGTGGAGTTGGGAATCCTCCCGTCTTATGCCCACGTTGTGCGATCTCTCCTGTCCGGCAGAAGGTTTTTACTTGACGCTACCGTTGATGCACAGTCACTAACTACATCGATGAGAAGACGACACGAAGACTATCAACAGTTTAAACTCTTATTGTTAATGTAGCGGACCGGGCGGGTTCATTGAGTGTTGATATCACCTTTTACTATACGTCTAGTATGCCACCTTTTCGTACTAGGATGTCGGGACAGAATTTTATCGTAAAACACCTCAAGTCGTGCAACCGAGTAATTGTTGTGTTTAAATGATGTCAGTAAAGATTTGTGTTAGGTACAAATATCTATCTATCTATCTATGAAATTTACATAGCGACCCTCAAGATAACCACTTAGAGGTGCTTAAAATTCAATCCATTTAAGATCTGCACCTTTGTCTGGCATGCTTATTAGCTTCGGTAAAACTGCTCGCAGGTAAGTAAACTCGTTGTAGAGCTCATCTCCGTCCCCAATCGAGGGGAACAGTTAGCAGCAGTTAGTAGGGGTGTTGTGTTTTAAGCCACAACATTTTGTTTGTCTGGTCACATATTTGAAAGTCGGGACATTTGGCTGTCCTGACTAGGTCAAGACGGGACACGGGACTTTTGCCTCAAAATCGGGACGGGTGGCAACCCTAGTAGCCGATAATAGTCCTAATACAACCGTCGCTATTGCTGAATAATGATGACAACAAAGTTTAATTTTCTGGTGCTTTTTTCAAGTTTATTTCGTTTGATGCTTTATTTCAGTTCATTGTTTGTATATTAAATTTTGTAACGTTTCAGAATACATACATTTATAAAGTTTTTAAATAAATTTTTCAGTTTCTAAATTTTCTATAAAATTTCTCAAATAAATACAATTGTGCACAAATCATTATTTTTATTTACTATTTTATAATAATATTTTATTTAAAAGGTCCTTTTTTCATTGCAAATTTAAGCTGTTATGAAGCTCTATCTCCAGATCCGAAAATGTTTCTGATATGTACAAAGGTGTTATATCGTCTGTGACACGCTGCTGTTTTGAATATTTCAGTCAAAAACGTCATAAAGTTTAAAAAATGATTACAACATTCCAACGAGGTAGATGATTTATTATCCAACTGCCTGTAAATCACAGAGATATAGGCTAAAACCCACTGGATTTATGGCAACCATCGAAAGTTTAGATCTGCTCTCCAGAACAGTTTCAATAAATGGAGTTGGCACCATTGCACTTTAAGCAGACGATGTATTTATTTATCAGCGAGTTCTTGTAGTCTGCCTATCACCTCAGGCGAAGAATTTTCACTCCAAATCACATACCTGTTAGTATCAGCCATCAGCAGAGACAGGATCAGTGAAGAACTGGATCACGTAACGAAGTGGTCCAAGTGCTGCAATCTGAGTCTTAATCAAAGAAAGACAGACTTTCTTAGAAGTGGGTCATCAAGATCACACAAAACCGACGGTCGCCTTGGATTGGTTAGCGAATTAGGTCAATGATCATCACGTGGTCCGAACGCCTGCCTTTGATTAGTCCATGCTGAACATCAGATGGTGGTTCGCCGTCCGGGGCGGAGTGGGCAAGAGATCGCCCCGGCAGAGATGTGGGTCCAGCTGAGAATGATGATTCTGGGTGTTGTCATGACTGAAAACCTATAGGTTTTGAAGCGCGTGTAAAGCTCATATTATGATTCCAGGCAAGACAGTCGTTATATTATGCCCTGCGAATCAGAGACTGCGCACGGCCTCAAGGGACCAATCAATCAATCAATCAAACAATGCTCAATCAATCAACCAACCAAATAAACATGACCAAGTCTGCATGATTTCATTGACGTGGTAAGAATGACCACAGTGTCCCGCATGTTAGAAGCGGCCCCGGCATGGTTGGATAAATCCTAAAGCAGAGCTTTTAAAAGGAATTTTTAGAACTCCACAACTCTTCTCTCCTTTTCAAAAAGCCATGGTAAATTATTCCCACTGGAATGACAATGACCTTTTTAGCTATTTTAAACTGCACAAATATGCTTTTACAGCTGCACAAATTCAGTTAGAACTGCACTTTTTGTGTAGAACTGCACACTAAAAAACTGGCTAAATGTGCAAAAGATTTAAGTTCTTCTTTTGGTTCGCTGCCTTCCTCGGCAGGTTCGTACGTCCAATGTCGCCATTTATCACGTTGTCTGGCTCTCTCCTTCAACTTGCTGTAATCCTCCTCCATCATCCAGTCCAACAACATGATCATTCTCGGTCTTCTTCTTGTCTTTGGAAATTTCCCCTCATAATGTGGCCCAACCATTTTCTCTGTCGGCTTTTGATTATTCCTATCAGGGATCTTTTTCGTCCACAAGTTGTAGTATCTCTTCATTTGTCCTGTGTTTCATCCAGCTGACTCTCTCCATCCTTCGCCATATCCACATCTCAAAGGCCTCCAATCTTCTGATGTCAGTCCTTCCTCAGAGTCTATGACATTTTCATAAGTATCTGCTTCTCCCATAGTACCTTAGTAGGATCAGTAGATTTCTCCTTGTTAATTGCAATAGCTATTTTACGCCTGTAAGAAGCTTCTGTTTCACGATTAAACAATATTGATTGTTGATTGAGTGACAACTTTGATTGATTGATTGATTGTTGATGGATTGATTCCCCTCATAATGTGGCCCAACCATTTTCTCTGTCGGCTTTTGATTATTCCTGGGATTTTTTTCGTCCACCAATTGTTGAGTTCTCTTCAATCCTGTGTTTCATCCATTGACTCTTTAGTTCCTTGCATTCCAATCTTCTGATGTCTATTCTGATGACATTTTCATAATATGATGCTGCTGATTGTTAATTGCAAGTTTTACTGCCTCTGTCTGATTCACGATTAAAAATATTGATTGATTGATTGATTGATTGATTGATTGATTGATTGATTGATTGATTGATTGATTGATTGATTGATTGATGTTTCAGAGCCGTATAACACCACACTCCATATCATAGACTTGATAATTCTTTTCTTCAGATTCTTATTTAGCTTTCCTATCATTAATTCCTTTCTTTTATAGAAGGCATCTTTCCCCATAGCTATTCTTCTCTTTATTTCTACATGACACTCTGCATCATTTGAAATTATACTTTCTATAGGTAACAGAATTTTCCGACTTGTTCCGGTTCCTTTCCATCTAATATCATCTTAATATTATGCAAAGCATACATCTTGTAGTACAAAACATTATCTGTCCACAATCTATTCGATAATGTAGGAAGCATTTAGGAACCCATAAACAAAGATTTGAATTGAATTTTTGAATCTGTTTATTGCACAAAACAGGTTTTAGCCAGAAGACATCGTTAAACACTGTCCAAGAAGAAGAACAGGTTTTAGGTTAAAAGAATTAGTGTCTTTTTGTGTGACGTCACTATGACGTCATTAGTTTTCATTGTGGAGCCGAACGGATTGCTTGCGAAAATGTTGGTATTATTATTATTGTTATTATATATCTTTACTTTATTGCGCCCTAAGCAGAACAGAGAAACTAAGCAAACTTAGCAAAGACTAGAACAGAAATACAAAATACAAAAACTCCTTAAAGTAGGCCCTATATAATCACGAGTAAATCATCTTAATAATGAATCTTTTTTGTGCAATAGTAAAAAAATAATAGAAATATATGTTTAGTAGTAGTGATGTATTATTATTATTATTATTATTATTATTATTATTATTATTATTATTATTATTATTATTATTATTATTATTATTTTTATTATTATTAAGATAAGCATAGTTGTGTTTTATTATTATTATTATTATTATTATTATTATTATTATTATTATTATTATTATTATTATTATTATTATTATTATTATTATTATTATTATTACAAGCAAGTAACGCTATAGGGCCTACGCTATAATGACTAGTCTAAACGTAAGGCCTACTGTTTAATGTTGGACAATGAGCCAGAAAGTTGATGTATTGTTTTTCCCATAGCCTTCGTTGATGATGTAAGATTTTCGTTCGTAATGACATTTAACATCATTATAGGCTAGCGCAGAGAGCGCCTCTAATCTCGAAGGGGCGCTATGTAAATGTTCAATTACATTACATTGGTGTGCATTTCGTTTAGACGGCACTCGGTGTTATTCAATATGTAGGCTACTCGTGTTTTCTGGGCGTATGTATGCTTAGCTGTTATGATTGTGATGTTGTGTAGGGCAGTGCTTCCGGGCGTAGTCCTTAGTTGCCGGACCGCAGAATGAGTTAAGAAACTGGTCAAATTGTCTCGGAATCATAAAATGGCTATTATCTTTTTAAAAGTCATAACAAAAACACGTATTAGGATAGCATTTAAAGGGCAATAGAGTCATAGACTTGTTTAAACATGCATTTAAATCAATTTTAATACATATTTGAGTAAACTATTTTAAAAATAGAAATAATTAATAAATTGGACACGGGTCCTCCTGCAGTGGGAAAATTCCTGCCGGTCCGTGACACTTAAAAGTTTGGGGTACTAGTTCGTGATTGTTTCGAGCTACCGGGAAGTTGACAATTTCGATGTTTGTCGAGAATAGTAGTACAGCTCTGGTGTTTATCGAGTTCAATCTCCTAACGTCGTGCTTTTATATTTTATATTTCGTTTTTAAAGTAGGTCTGGGCATGGAACAGGCTAAGAAAGGATCAATTCACAAACAGCTACGGATCGAGTATAATACAGACCATTATTATTATTGACTATCGGCTGATTTACAGAAGTTGTACGACCTAACGATCGCCTTCAGATGGGTCGTAGGAAATAATCGATATAGAATCAGAATTCTTCTCATACGACGCGAAAAACTTGAAACACTGGGGAGCCCGATAGCGCATTGGAAAACACACTGGCATAGAGAACGAGAGGTACCTGAGTTCGAGATCCGTAGGGCGGACATGTTTTGTAGGCTGCTTTTAGCGCCGTGTATTGCAGGCTGTCTGTTCTGTTAGTATAGTTAAAATTTATGTCTTCTGTCATTTAATTGTGTTCTTGTGAATTGTTTAATTGTCATAACATGTAAATGTACAGCGCAGTGCGTTTTTCAGGCGCTTGATTAAAGAAAAGATATTATTATTATTATTATTCAGATCGATAAAGAAGAAAGGAAGGAAAAATATCGTCATTCTGCTGGTTCAGTTTGCGGTATACTTGACGTCTGCTTCAGTTATCGTAGCCATGTTCATTTTAAGATGGCTACGCAGAATTATTGGACCATTCAGCATACTTAAGAAGTACCTGCTGACTCTGACGTGGATGCTCCTCGTTGCGGTCCTGTACTTCGCTCTAAAAGTACCCGTAAGTATGCTGATGCAATGTTAGTAGCTCTGCAAGTAGCTGTTAGTATGTTTATTTGATGCTATAGTAGCTCCACAATGACCCGTAGCTGTGCTTAAGTATTGTTAGTGGCTCTAAAAGTATCTGTAAGTATGTTCATGCAATATTAGTGGCTCTAAGTATTTTGCGAGTGTGTTTGTTCAAAGTTAGTAGCACCACAAGTACTTATAAGTATGTTTTATGCAATGTTGATTGATTGGTTGATTATTTGGTTATCAAAACAAAACAAGTGTAGCAATAGCAATTATAGAACATTTGCTTGTCTGGCTGTCTGTATGTATGTATGTCTGCCACCTGGGGATAATGGGTTACAAATGAAGTATGTTGTCGTCAAGTATATTAGTACTCTGCATTCTTCTGTTGGACGATCATTTCACAAACAACTGTACAAACAGACATACATACATACATACATACATACATACATACATACATACATACATACATACATACATACATACATACATACATACATACATACATACATACATACATACATACATACATACATACATACATACATACATACATACATACATACATACATACATACATACATACATACATACATACATACATACATACATACATAATACACATACATACATACATACGTACATACATACATATATACATACATACATACATACATACATTCATACATGCATACATACATACATAGATACATGCATACATACATACATACACATCATACATACATACATACATACATACGCAAATACATACCTATCGACATAACAATACGTAAAGCGAAGCAAAGTATCATCACCGTGAGTTTTATCATAATAATAATGAGACGGTTTACGATTTCAGATGAGAATGAACTGCCAGATTAAATGCTTTGATGACGACTGCCATTGGTTGGCACGTCTCGTCTGTCCAAAGCAAGAAAGAGAAAGAACCGAGGGGGTTGACTCTACAGTGCCTTCACCAACACACGGTACTCGACAGAACTTCATAGAGAACTTCAATAACAACTCGGAGCAATCTGATCGTGAGGACAGACCATTTGTCTTCCCATCTGAAGGTCGAGGTCATCACGAAGGTCCGCCTGTGAGATTTCCCATCGAGACCGCTCAGCCTAAAAGCGAGACAAATGTTGTGATGGAATCTAGTAGACAGAGCGTAGATCTTTTGCCATCATCACTAAACAATCGTACAGGAACAGTGCTCTCAGACATTGGTCACACCGATGACGTAAACAATGTTACGGGAACAATGCGTCTGGACAATGAAACAGATGGTGTGTGGGAAGGCAATCATACCGCACGCAATGATACAGTTAGCGAGCGGATAAGCGTAGAGATTTATATTGAAGATGAAATAAAGAAATGCGCCAAACAGGACCTGGAGGTGGATGGTTCCAACGTCAGCGAGAACAACACTGAACAAGATGGCCACCTGCACGACAACGTTACCAATTCGCGGAAATTTTGCCCGTGCATTCCATCGAACCTCGGTAAGTGGGATGATATGCCGGATATTCTTTTTCACTGTTAGTTAAGGTTTTCGTTTTTTTAATATTTTCATAGTGTTTTGAATTGAGTTAATCATTTACTGTGTAATATGTACTATACTGTTTGCATTGCTGTACGAAACTTGATGTTGCACTGTTTATCAAGGATTTAGCTAATTCATATTTCTGAAGTGTTGTTCTAGGTGTCCCTAGTTAGCGGGATCTTGATCGCTTTTGGGACTCCTCTTGCGGCCAATCCTGATACTTTATGTTGAAATGTTATGTGTTTTGATTTGGCTTCAATAAAAGAGTGTGATTGATTGATTGATTGATATACTTTGGGAAACTACTTTGGACCAAGCTTAGATGCGGTCTAATGACTCCATAACAACCTTGGGACCGGCACGCATATATACTCAAATTCCCAAACGTACAGCAGTTTATATAAATTATTTCAAGGGAGATAAGTTGTTGCAGTAAAACGAGAAGTTGGATGAGCACTGAAAACATGTTATAGTAGAAGTAGAAGTTGGATGAGCGATGAAAATATATTATAGTAAAACAAGAAGTTGGATGAGCGATGAAGCGTGGTATTAATGCTAAAATATTGAAAATAAAAATAGAATGTTGATGAGAATTAGAATTAGCATTAAAATAAAACAATCATAAAATAAGAAATGTCCTAATCGATTAGTTAAATTGCTAATCGATTAGAATTAGAATCAGCCAAATCTTGTAGGTAATCAATTAGAATTAGCTGTTTGTCTAATCGATTAAACAAACATTATTGGTGAAAATCTAATCGATTAGTTATTCGTTCAGAATCTAATCTCTGATTGTAGTAGTAATTAATACTAATTTTTGATTGAACAGAGGGTCCGTTGTCAGTCAATCAGTCGTCTGAGTTCCACCTGGAGAACCTCTGGGAGTTGGAACATCGGGACGTTGAGCCTGGAGGGGAGTGGCAGCCATCCCACTGCCGGTCAAGGACTCGACTGGCCCTCGTCGTGCCCTACAGGGACCGTCTGGACCATCTCAAGATCTTCCTCCGTCACATGCTGCCCATCCTCAAGAGACAGCTGACGCACTTTCGCATCTTCATCGTCGAACAAGTGAAGACTTCTTGCGATCATGACGATGATGATGACGATAGCAAATGTACCAATATTAAGATGACGACGACGACGAATGATGATGATGGTGATGATGATGATGATGATGATGATGATGATGATGATGATGATGATGATTGATGATGATGAATGATGATGATGATGATGATGATGAAGATGATGATGATAACGATGATGATGATGACGATGTTGAAGATGATGATGATGATGATGATGATGATGATGATGATGATGATGATGATGATGATGATGATGATGATGATGATGATGATGATGATTATGTTGAAGATGATGATGATGATCTTGATGATGATGATGATGATTATGATTATGATGATGATGATCTTGTGATGACGACGACGATGATGATGATGATGATTATGACGATGATGACAATGACGATGATGATGACGGTGATGATGTTGATGATGATAGCAACTGTGCGACTATTATGATATTGCAGATGATTGTGAATTCATTCATTCATATCGAACATATATATAGCGCCCCTTCAGGAAAAGTACTTAGAGGCTCTCCCAACTCCTTAATTGGACCTTCTCTTTGGAACGCGCTTTCTCCATCTACTCGCTCTCGAATTCTAGCTGGTAACCCATCTTTCACCTTTACTTTTCTCAAAACCTATTTTTCTCGTAGCCTTGCGCACTGGGAGCGCCTCTGAACGGTTCACCGTACTAAAGGCGCTTTATATATGTTTGAATGCAATACAATACAATACAATACTTTGGCCCAAACCTAGATCATTTGCCACCATTGGACCTGCCCTGTAGAATGCCCTCCCCTCTTTGACGTGTTTCTATTCAATCTGGATCTGTTCTGACATATCTCTCTCTCCTCAAAACCTTCTTCTTCTCTCGGTGTTCTCGCACTGGGAGAGCCACTGGATGGCCACTGCTGTGAGCGGCGCTATATAAGTTACTAAATCCATTACATTACTCAAGTCTCTCTTCCTTCGTAACTGTGGCGTCATATAATGATTTCAGAATGAGCCTACCATCTTCAACAAGGCGGCCATGATGAATATCGGATTCCTGGAGGCAATGAAGCAGTTTCAATTCGATTGCGTCATATTTCATGACGTCGACATCTTAATGGAGGACGACCGCAGCCTGCTCAACTGTGGCGAAACTCCGCACCATTATGCCATTTCACTCGACACTTGGAACTACAGGTAAGTCACTTTTCATTCGCCGGGTGACGCACTGTAACGCTGTTGATGATGATGATGATGATGATGACGATGATGATGATGATGGTGATGACGATGATGATGATGATGATGATGATGATGATGATGATGATGATGATGATGATGATGATGATGATGATGATGATGATGATGATGATGATGATGATGATGATGGTGATGATGATGATGATGTGGAATGATGATGATGATGATGATGTTATGGTGATGGTGATGATGATGATGGTGGTGATAACTGTGATGGTGATGATGACGACGACGATGGTGATAATGATGACGATGACATGATGATGATACTGCAGCAATTGATGATGATGAGGAGGATGATATCAGCTATAGTTGTTATTCGCAATGATGTTTGCGGTCGCTATGGAAATGGCCATTAGGGTCGTATAGCACAGTGCTTCGCAAAGTGGTGGTCCGTGGACCGGTGCCAGTCCGCGAGCCCTCGGTTGAGACGCTCCGCAAAGTGAGTCAAGAAACTGGTAAAAATGTCTCGGAATCAAGAAATGGTCATTATATTTATAAAAGTCATAACAAAAAGCACTTTTTAGGCTAGCATTTAAAGGGCAGTCGAGAATTGACTACACATGCATTTAAGTCAATTTCAATACATTTGAGGAATTTAGGTGATCGAAAACGAAAAAGAGAAATAATGTATGAATTTGGAACCGGTCCTCCTGCAGTGGGAGAATTCCTGCCGGTCTGTGACACTGAAAAGTTTCGGAAACGCTGGCGTAGAATACAGAACGAGATTGGTGAAAAAATTGCTCACTTAATGAAAGAAGCATGAAATTTGGTACATGTAGGAACATTCCATGAGGAACAATTTTAGCTATAGGGCCATCGCAGATTTGCTCTCTGGCCTCAATGGCAGCCATTTTTCAAAATGGCCGACCAAAGTTGAGATTTTCCAATATCTCAGCTTCTAGTTCACTTGGAATTGTAATCTTGGTGTCTAAACATACATATTTAGGGGCAAGTATTCCAACAGGGCTAATTGCAAACACTTATTTATAAGAAATTGGAGCGTGTGAGGTGTACAGCACTTCCATCATCTTTCAAGCATGCGTTGGTCTGCTCATGATCTATGACGATATTGGAGAACGCACGCACCGTATTCTTTACGATGAAGTTGCAATGCAGAAATTCCTTGCACGCAGCAGGATGCTTCTCTGCTAGAATGATCATGTTACGGGGGTGAATTGGTATCGATGTAGTACAGAAGTGCATGCTAAGGTTGTGCTTCTGTTGTGTTTTCGTTTTTGCCATCGTCACTTAGACTGTTTTATGATTCGATCTTTGGAGGGGTCATTTCCCTGCGACCGGAGATGTTCAACCAATCGAATGGGTTCTCAAACTCATTCTTCGGATGGGGTGGAGAGGATGACGACATGGGTGAAAGGTCAGTTATCGATCTCATCCGATCTAATGGGGCAGAGGCAGGCAGGCAGGCAGGGAAGCAGACAGACAGACATGCAGACAGACAGACAGGCGGCCAGGCAGAAAGACAGACAGAGACAATTAATTAGATCATATTACGTTGGATCAGGATAGTTACATGAATTTAAATTTATGGGCCTGCATTATTTTTAAATCAGAATAGAATAGAATAGAATAGAATAGAATAGTAAGACTAGATCAGCTAAAACTGACGGACAGGTAGACAGACAAAGATAGCTAATACAGTTAGACAGACAGACAGATAGACAGAGAGAAAAAACAGGAGGCAGAGATACAGAGTGACACAGAGAGACAGAGAGAGTGAGACAGAGACAGAGAGACAGAGACAGAGAGACAGAGACAGAGAGTGAGTGCTAGAGAGAGAGAGACAGAGAGTGCTACAGAGAGACAGAGACAGACAGAAAGACATAGAGATAGAGACAGTAAAAGAAAGAGGGAAAGAGATAAGGCTATACTTATCGATCTACTGCGATCTAAGATGACCTACTGCAACAAAGCCTAATCCTCTATTACAGATTCTAATCTCATCCGTTTGGTTCCATCATTTCCTCTCTGGACCGATAAAATCTAAATCTTATTCAAATCAAATCAAATAATTTTTTTATTGATCCATCAATAGTCCAGAACAGTTACAGATGATTATGAAAATACAAGTATGCAATCAGCCGAAGATAATTCAGTCAGAGACAATTGTAAATGCATTGAAGAATCTCAATTTGTAGTGGAGAGAAGGGTCAATAAGGAAGACCTAAAACGAGACTAGGTCCCGCTGAGTAAGGCCCCCATTTCAGTAAAAGAAGAAATGGCCATTACCAAAATACAAAACAGTAGGCTATTGTGCATCAGCAAATCAATGACAGGTGGATGGATAAAGCATAAGGCCTAGTAGCCTACATTGAGTAATTCAATAATAGTCAACCAGAAATCATAAGAGGATCAATAAGTGTAAGAATCTATTCCAAAGTGGATCCTAACTATTCAGTTATAGCAATAATGTTAAAATTAACATAAATTTAAATAATATAATATAAATTTAAATAATTTAAATAATAATATTAAAATTAACATAGATTTATTGATTAAAATTAACATAATATTAATGTAGAAAAATGAAAAAAATGAAAACAATAAAATAAACAAACTAAGGAGAAATAAACACAGAAGAAGAGATTATTCAAGATAAATTCCAAACTCTTCTATTCTAATCTAATCCGATCGCTTCCAATCCATTCTAATCTACATGTATTCTAGAACAAATCCATGTTTAGAAAATGCCAGCGATCAGTGCTTGTGTGTGTATGCAGGGTTCGACGCCACTGGAAGGTTTACCGGCCACCGATGGAGTTCGGGCGCTATACAGCTATCATCCACACCAGGGATACCGCAAATGCAGAAAACGAGGACAGGTATTATATTTGCTCGCATGGAATTAGAATCGGTTAGACCAGCTTAGATTAGATTAGATTACATTAGATTGGATTGGATTGGATGAGAGTATATTAAAATATGTTAGATTAGATTAGATTAGATTGGACTGGATTGAATGAGTTTAAAATCTGTTAGATTAGATTAGATTAAACTCTCCAGTTCTCCGCATCTGGGCAGGTTTAAACGTTCTATGACCACTCGTCTCTCTGCGCTGGGCCTCTTTTAAATGCAACATCGGGCCTTCTCGGCCACGCGACCGAGTATCTGGAATGGGCTTCCTCTAGAGTTCCGTCTCCTACCTAGGAGCTCTTCAAACGCATTTTATACCTCTCTGAAGCCTATTCTTTTCATCCGTGGTGGGGCCGGCCCGGCCGGGGCGTTTAGTAGAGATCTTGAAGGGGCACCATATCAAGTTCTTTTGATTTATTGATTGATTGACTGACCGACTGACTGATTGATTGATCGATCGATCGATCGATAGATAGGTGGATGGATAGATGGATGGATGGATGGATGGATGGATGGATGGATGGACGGACGGATGGATGGATTGGATGGATGGATGGATTGATTGATGGATTGATGGATTGATTGATTGACCGACCGACCGACCGACCGACCGATGGACGGACGGACCGACCGACCGACCGACAGACAGACAGACAGACAGATCAGATAGATAGATAGATAGATAGACATATGGATGGATGGATGGATGGATGGATGGATGGATGGATGATTGATGATTGATGGATGACAGACAGATGGATGATTGATGATAGATAGATAGATGATAGATTGATTGGATGCATGGATGGATGGATTGATTGATTGATTGATTGATTGATTGATTGATTGATTGATTGATTGATTGATTGATTGATGACTGACTGATTGATCGATTTGATGGATGATTGATTGATTGATTTTCTGTGGCCACCGTCATCATCCAGTCCAGCTGCATCTGTCTGCGTCTTCCTCTTGTCTTCCACCCATCCATTCTGCCCTCAATGACGGTCTTCAAGAGTGAGCCTTCTCTAAGTACCGTATATGACCAATTCACTTTCTCTGTTGTCCCCTTATGTTTTAGCCATAATATTTCTTTCCTGGAGCGGATCTGATTTGGTCGAATTGGATTAGATTAGATTAGATTAGATATATCTTCTGAGTAGAATTCTTTAAATGGCGTTATATAAAATGAATTAATGAATGAATGAATGAATGAATGAATGAATGAATTTGTATGATTTAGATCAGACAAGACAACTTAATATTAGAATTAGGGTGTGGCCGAATATTGATCCGGAAATCGGTTGGGGCCGGATTTTGCCATAGACAGATTTTTCGTAATCGGCGCATCCCAGGACTACGGATCCAAATACTAAAAAGGCAATTTTTGACCAAAAACAATATCTTTTATCATTAATACCAGAAATATACGTGTTTCTGTGACCTCCTGCGGTAATCTTTAATCTTTATCATTGAAAGTCCATTTAAAATAATAAAATTCGTTTGAGTTGCATCTCATGAGAACATACATGATTTAGTTTTTAATTTCTGCGATCGCGGAACCTAGAACCAAATAAAAATGAATATTGACGATTAATCAGATCCGTATTTTGCAAAAACAAGGCTAATTATCCCCATAATCCGGGTAATATCCGGATTCGGATATCGGCAAAAATGTCAATCGGCCACACCCTAGTTAAAATCAGGTTAAATAGTATTAGAACCAGTTTACAGGTTATTAATTGATTTCGAAATTGAAAAACTTCGCAACAGACATAAGATTTTAAAGAAGCAGATGACGAGGTTGAGCGAAGAAGGACTCAACAGCATCCGCTACAAAGTGGAGAAGATCGAGAAACTACCTCTCTTCACCTGGATTCTAGCCAATCTCGACGGTAGACTTTATTATATGCTGGACTACTCCCCGGCTTCGCACGGGTTATCTCTACTTTATATATCGTTCCTGCTTCATTTGCATAATTAGTCCCGCTTTCGGGTGACGTGCCTGTAAATAGAAATGGCAGGCGCTATTTAATAATAGGATTGAATGTAAAGTTATGTGAACTTACAAATGTCCATATCTCGGAGTTGAAACATCATTTTGAGCTGAAAGCAGTTTCGTTGACCTAGAAATTCGCAGGAGAACATTCTCTAAAAATTTCATATCGCTACATTGTCGCATTCGCGAGTTTTTTGTGAGAGAGTTGTCACAAGGACAAACTTTCAGACTAAAGGTTTCGTACAGAGGACGAATGTCTTTCGAGTACCTGCTTAAGCAGCCAATTCACCCGGTGAGAGAGAATTGGTCACCCGTCCTCATAATTATGCCGAGGCACGAAGATCAGAAGGACTCGGGTTCGATACCCGCTAGCCCTATAAGGTTGACTCAGCCTTCCACGCCCTAGGAGCGAATGTAAAATGAGCAGTAGGACAGATGAGCGCCTTGCAGGCTGACATGCAGTAAAATTCTACTCCTGTTAAACATGTTATCATCTGTAACTACAATATCATGTAGTCTTACTGTGTGCATGTCAGTTTGAATTAATAAACGATTAGTATTATTATTATTATTTGCCCCGAGGTATACAGGATCCATCAGGGACTTAGATATTACTAGCATTCGATGTGATTTGTCTGGACATGACCCTACTCGCCGTTATTATTATTATTATTATTTTATATATTATTATTATAATTATATTTATTATTATTATTATTATTTTATTATTGTTATTATTATTACTAATATTATTATTATCATTATTATTATTATTATTATTATTGTTATTATTATTATTATTATTATTATTATTATTGTTGTTATTGTTGTTGTTGTTGTTGTTGTTGTTGTTGTTGTTGTTGTTGTTGTTGTTGTTATTATTTCCCTTCACCGATAGTAAACCCATCTTGTTCTTTTCATCTCACAGTTTCCCGTCTCCCGTATCCTACCCACAACTCGTCCACCTACACCCTGACTAAAGGGGTCTGCACCGACGCCAAGGCGATGTCCGCCCCCAGGCAGCGGTCCCGCCTCACCTGTCAGTACGACTGTGACGGTAAGGAAACGTCATGCCTCGGGTTCAATCACCGCGTTGACGGGTTCTACAGGGAGTGTTGGCTGATCACCGGTAACTGCTCCAGCTTCGAGGTCCTCACGAATCAACCAGCATCGCTACAGACTTACCTGAAGAAGATGAAGCCAGTGAAGCCAGTCAGAAGGCAACGAAAACTGAAAACAAAAACTTATGTAACTAGTCAAACAATAAATAAATCTTGAAGGGGCGCTGTAACAAGTGCTCATTCATACAGACATGCACAAATACATACATGCATACATACATACATACATACATACATACATACATACATACATACATACATACATACATACATACATACATACATACATACATACATACATACATACATACATACATTCATGCATGCACATACATACATACATACATACATACATACATACATTCATGCACACATACATACATACATACATACATACATACATACATAAATATATTTATTAGAACTCAACAGTTAGTATTATAACGATCGTAAATGGTTATTAGATGAGTACATGTTTTATACGGAGACGGGACATGGCGTCAAATAATTTGTAAAATTTGTAGAATTAATTAATTCATTCATTACGAAGATTTATATGGCGCCCCTTCAAGGTTACTACTCAGGAGCGCTTCCGGTCCAACCGCGGCTGAAAAGGATGGTTTTAAGGCTACAGTAAACCATAGTTGTTAAAAACGGTAAAATAAAAATAAAAACGGAAAAAACGTCGTTTTATTGAAAAAAATAAAAAGCGGAAAAAACGAGAAAAAATGGAAAGGAAAATAATTACACTTTTCTACATCTTTAACTGCATTTTAAAATTCAAAACCTTGTTTACACAATTTAATTTTAATCAGCAAATAACATGACTTTATTAGTAAACACCAAGTAACAGTAATCTACAACAATTATTTTCTTTTTCATAAGTTTGGTCTAAAAAGAAATTGAGAAATTAAAAATATTGAAATCTTTTAAAATTTAAATTGTATGCATAAGTTCACATAAATCCATGCTGACATTAGCAATTAAAAACTAAACTTTGCAAGTATAGAGTGTACATGTACTCAGGCCTAATTAAAAATTGTAGGTCTACTTGCAATTCTGACTTATATAAGAGCTTGATATGGAGTAATATCCGTCAGTTTATCAGTCAATCAGAGATTACTGAGTACAAAGACAACATTTCGCATTTTTAATAACTTAGAAATTCAAATAACTTTTATAAATTTTATTTCCTGCACAGTGTTGTTTATTTCAACTGATGACACTAAATAGTGACATAAATTAGATGAATCCTTGAAAGCAGAGCCGGATTATAAGGAAATAAGCCATGGCTTAGGGCCCCACAACGTTTTGAGGGCCCCAACTGTCAGGAAATATAAAATCAGATGGCCCCTAGGGCCCTAACTGTCAGGAAATATAAAAATCAGATGGTACAAAGGTCCTATTTGACAATTTTCTTCTGAAAAAAGACGGAAAAGCAAAAAAAAAAAAGTTCATTTTTTTCAAAGTAATAAACAATGGTTTTTCTGCAAATCTGGGGAAAAAATTTTGCATGGCTTTCCGGTTAGGGCCCCCGGATGTCTTAACCCGGCCCTTGGCTTAGGGCCCCCGAAAGTCTTAATCCGGCCCTGCTTGAAAGGACGGAGACAACGTAAGGGATATCAGACAAAAAATCAAATTAAACAAATAGTTACAGACAGTAAATAAATAAAGAAAGATACATAAAAAAAAAAAAAAAACGAAAAAACGAGATAAGAAATAAAAAACGAAAACGACGGTTTTTGAAAAAAATTAAAAACGAAAAAAAACGTTTTTACAACTATGAGTAAAACGCATCTGAATAAACCGTAGGCATAAGGCGTAATGCTAATGGGATCCCATTCCAAACCATGGGGCCAACAACAGAGAAGACACGATGCTGTCTAAAAGCACTTGACGCACAGGGAACGAGGTGTTCACCCTGTGTGGAGGAGCGGAGAGCAAGGCTGCAAACCCAGAGTAGAGCGACAGAGCTCTTGTAAATACACAGAAGCGGAATCTAAGAGGCAACGCCACACCAAAGCAGAAAGCCGATACATGATCCGCTGTGGGATAGGGAGCCAACGCAGGACATACCGCATATTATAATCGGTGCTTGTATTATGTATGTATGTTTGGTATGTATGTGCATGTATGCTTGTATGTATATATGTTTGCGTGTATTGTATATATTATGTACGTAAGAATGGATGTATATATGTATGCATGTACGTATGCCTGCAAGTATACGTATATGTATCTATTCAAGCATGCATGTATGTATGTATGTATGTATGTATGTATGTATGTATGTATGTATGTATGTATGTATGTATGTATGTATGTATGTATGTATGTATGTATGTATGTATGTATGTATGTATGTATGTATGTATGTATGTATGTATGTATGTATGTATGTATGTATGTATGTATGTATGTATGTATGTATGCATGCATGCATGTATGTATGTATGTATGTATGTATGTATGTATGTATGTATGTATGTATGTATGTATGTATGTATGTATTATGCACATATATATGCATGCATTTATGTATGTTTTGTATGTGTGCATGTATGTACGCATGCAATATTATATATGTATGTATGTATGCTAGCATATGAATTCCTAAAAGCCTGGTGATCTTTCACCGAGACCTAAGGGATGGAAGGCTGTGTTGGGAGGTATATAAGATTTCATCCATCAAGTGGGCATTATGGCGAAACTTGTAGTCGATAATTGCTTTTCTTTCTTTGTCTGGCTTTCTGGCTTTCTGTCTGTCTGTCTCTGTCTCTGTCTGTCTCTGTCTGTCTCTGTCTGTCTCTGTCTGTCTCTGTCTGTCTCTGTCTCTCCGTCTGTGTATCTGTCTCTGTCCCTGTCTGTCTCTGTCTGTCTGCCTGTCTGCCTGTCTGTCTGTCTGTCTCTCTCTGTCTCTCTATCTCTGTGACTCTCTGTCTCTGTCTGTCTGTCTGTCTGTGTCTCTGTTCCTGTCTGTCTCTGTCTGTCTTCCAGTCTGTCTGCCTGTCTGTCTGTCTCGCTCCGTCATTTCTCAATTTACTGGAAGCTAAAGCTTATCGATTCGCTCCATGGTCATGCATACACGCGCTCGCAATCAGCCTGCACATGCATACTTAAACCACTAATATTTGATCACGCGGCCTAGACACAAGGCTACCACCCCCCCCCCAACCACCCTCCACTCAACAGACTGTTGCGCCTTACAATTACCAATTTTGGTCGGCGGTCGATAGGTGGCGTTAACGTCACTCGTCGCGTTGCGTAGCAACCACGACGCCGCTTCGTGCGTATGGGGGGGGGGGGCGATGGGAACCACATCTTCTTTAAGCCTCTGCCGGTAAAGTCGTCGGGTAACCTGGGCTGACGTTGATTGGGTTGTAAAATGTCTATAGACGATATTATTTATGGCTACGTAATTGCCAAGAAAGCGTCAGATTGTCACGAACGCTTTGGTTTATTAAGTTTGAACATGCTCAAATGACTTCTGTATTATGTATTTGTGTGTATAAGTGTGGTGTTGTATATATGTGTGCATGTAGGTATGTATGTATGAACAGGGCCGGATTAAGACTTTCGGGGGCCCTAAGCCAAGCGCCGGGTACTTAAGACATCCGGGGCCCTAACCCCAAAGCCATGCGTAAATACGTGTCTTTGAATACAAAGTTCGATCCGTACATAAGCGATTTTTGTCTAATGAAATATTATCTACATAATAACACAAGCATTTACCATTGTCAGTTTGTCAATTAGGACCTTGGTACAATCTGATTTTAGATTTCCTGATAGTTGGGGCCCTCAAAACGTTGTGGGGCCCTAAGCCATGGCTTATTTGGCTTACACGTTAATCCGGCCCTGTGTATGAATGTATGTATGTATGTAGCCTAATGTAATGTAATGTAAGTCTTCGAAAATTTCTCACCGCCCACAAAAGCCACGTCAGGGAGACCAGTTTATTCACCGGCGCTATATCAAGTCAAGTCCGCAATAGCCAAACTCATCTGTTCGTTCCGGTGCCTGGTCAAAATCCGGGGAGGTCAAGGCTATGGCATAAACTACGTCCGAGAACGCTTTAAGGAGCGCAGTCGCGGTGGAATGGCCACGCTTGTAATCAGATTGAAAACGAGAAAGAAGGCGAGATTCATACAGGTACCGTACTCGGTCTGCTTATGGTTGGCGATATGCTCAAGTACTTTTGATACGAAAGTTAGATTTGAGACCGGTCTGATTCCTCGGTTCCAGCTTTCTTACAAATTGGCTTGACTATTGCAATGTATTGACGCAGGTCGAGAGCACTGTTGATTTTTGAGCGGCGCTATATAAATGTTCTATTACGATTACAATTAATGCTTGCTTCCATTTGGACGGGAAACAGCCGTTGGCGAAGGAATGATTGAGCAGTAGCAGATCTACATCATCTGCTACTGTGCTCTGTACTAGGCTACTAATGGCTAAGGCTACTACTAACTACTATAAGTGCCTCTTTTCGTTGTCCGAAGACCTCTTTCTGCTCTCTTGGTCTTTCGCACTGGGAGCGCCTCTGATTGGTGTGCACTGCGAGAGGCGCTATATAAATTGATAGATACAATACAATGCAATACAATACAATACTATTATACACCACACAGGCAAAATTTCACTAGACTACGAGACAGGCCTTACCGGGGAAGTGGGGGGAGTGCGGCACACTGCTGTTTCGCACCACCTTTTAAAAATCCACGCGCCGCCACTGCAGGGTTACCTGTCACAAGTTGCGATCTGTCAGCTTGGTGTTGTGAATAAACTAAATTGATTGATTGATTGATTGATTGATTGATTGATTGATTGATTTGATATATGAGGCAAGACGATGATTTGTCGAGATATATAAAATATCTCTCGTATGTCTTTAGCGTCGTGTTAGGTGTACGGTACACATGCACTACGGAGTATAGTGTATGAGGATAATTGAGTCGATAAGTGTGGACTTTGTCTTGTTGTAAGCCTTTTAGACTGCAGGCCTATAGATTCGTGCGCGCTTATCTAGGCTGCATGTAGGCCTATACGATCACGCTATCTTATATATATATATATATATATATATATATATACATGCATAGAATATGTATATGTGTAGATCCATATCAGTATATCTACTGTAGGTGCATAACTATATCTTATGCATAATGTAATACATTAGGGTGGTCCACAAAAATCAAGTAACAGATTTCAGTTGTCCACAAAGCTAGTTTTGTTCTTTATCATAATTATAACAATCATGCAAAATTTTAATGAAAACAAATAATATTTAGAGGTCAACCCATTTGGCACTTTTTATGTTATCTCAACAAAAATAGAAATATTGTTCCGCAATGGTTAAAACTATGACATGAGCGCTGTCTTGGATGGAGTTGGTAAAATCTTACGATGATTTGCGACCAGTTGAAGAATAAACTGTTTCTGTTCCTCTTTCTTTGTCAGCATGTCATTGTAGGCCTACTTTTTGATAAGACTGTTTCCCCTATCATCTACGTCATTCACCACTGTCATGCATGCAGCCAGTTCGCAAAATCTGATGAAGACTGGATCACCTGTCCACTGTTCTGGTGGTTTCTTTTCTTTGCCTTTTTCCATTAGGACATCAAAGAAAGATGTCCTTTCTTTCACCAGATCCTCCAGTTTCAGCTGTTCAGATTCACTTGTCAACTGCAAATGCCGAGGGTGTCTGATAATGCTGGCCGTTGAAGATTTCGTACTATCTTTCATTTCATTTTTGATGAGACTCTGTCATCAAAAGGGCTATGACCACCAGATGTTCAGACAGAAACCAAAGGTGCCTTGAAAATGCTGCATGTGCTTTGCTAGCAACAGCCTGGTTTTGGTAGCTCTTCAGAACTGATAAAAATTTGATGCCATTGAGAGGGGCTCGGATTCGACGCGATGCTTCGTTCCACTGGTTGACATAAACAAGGCTGACGAACAGAGTCAAATCTGTTACATTCTTGCATTCGCGAGCAGTCAACTTGAATTGAGTCTTAAAAAGGAATATTTTCAGTGCATAAATGGTTTTTGCCACCCATCTGGCGTGCTGCGTTAGACCTGGAGCTCGAAATGATTCCCTGTCAAGAAACCAAGAAAGAACCAAGTTCACCAAGAAACCAGAAAATAAACGTAGAAATTCCTGATAATTGTCCCTTGGCTGCTGGGTTTCAAGAGCACCTGGTAAATAGCCAAGCACTTCCCGTCGCAGTTTGTTCAATAATGGATCCTGAAATAGTTAATTAGTTGCTGCGAAAGAAGCATCTTGCCAATGATCTTGGTTCACTGATGGCCATTCTTTCTTAAATCGCTTGAATAGCGCAGTTGATGGACCTTCGGTTGGACCAAACAGAAACAAGAAGACATTCAACAAGACGACTTTCATGACGTGTTGACAGCATGCAAGCCAGGCCATTTCAGTTCCCAGAGCCTTTTCAATTCTAAAGCATGCGCCTTTATGAAGCCCTGTGTTGCTGGTTGTTATGTCAAATACGAGGCCTTTGATCTGTGTATCCAGATTCCATTTCTCAGTTACTTCAACACAGGTCTTGACCTTAGACTCACCTGCACCTCTCCATTTTTGGAATTGTCACAAGTTTTCCTGACCATTTCCAGTGACAACAGCAGCTATGCGGTCCATATTTTCTTTTTATCCATTAATTTCAGGCAACATTTTGCCGTTCTAGTGCAGCAATAACGGTCCTGCCAGTGAACACCCTTTTTCTTCCATTGTAAACATGACAAAAAGACACATTAGCACACAAGTAAAATGTTGAGAATGGGTTGACCTCTAAATGTTGCACAATTAGGCTGAAATTTAACAGGTAAACTATCAATACCCAGTGGACAAAAATAAGCCTTGTGGAGAAATAATTCCACAAACTTCAACTTTTCTCTATGGTTGCTGGACCACCCTAGTAATACATGTTCAGATGTATATATAATTACGTATATCGATCTATATATGTACCGGTACCACAAAGTAATAACAGCTTATGTATTTAATAACATTTATGTATAGGCCTATATACTGTATTGTATTCAAACAATATATATATATACTGTATGTACCAGATCAGTATATGTATATACATATATATATTACATATACGTGGTCTTAGTATCCATGTATAGCAATTAATGGATACATATATCCACGTGGCAATGTACATAATATATATTATATACGTATGTAACTATGTATACATATATGCACTAAATATATATGTGTATATACATGCATATATATATATATATATATATATATATATATATATATATATATATATATACCTAAATAAGCTATAGCCCGGTTATGCAAATTAGGCGTTTCCAATGGCTACCAGAACGCTTTCGTGGAGGTAACAGATTGAAAAGATTGGCGACTGCGCTTGGAGCATAGACCCAGCCTGCATGCGGTCGACCATCTGTAGCTTTCTTCGTGATTCGAAACTTTCTTACTTACTGTCTGAATCACTGATTCTGTGATTCGCACAACGGCATTGCCTGTTCTGTAGGTAAGTGATACAATATCTATTATATCTTTTGAAATGTTGCGCTATAATAGTGTTGGGTTACGTTACACGTCAGGGTTGCGTGTAAAGAGCAGGCCTAGGCCTGTAGATTAGGCCTGTGTTTGCAGAATGTTCGGACTTCGCCTTGTTTTTAAGCCTGACTTTTACCAAAGGAGTCCTTTGTGGTATGCATGCTATACAATCGTTCAAGGATTTATATAGCGCCTCTTCAAGGAAACTACTCAGAGGTGTTATTTTACATTATTATTACTTCTATGTGTTATCTTACATTCTATTTCGATGTCCCATTGTGCTTTTGCTAGAGGAGCAATATAGACTATATTATTATTATTATTATTATTATTATTATTATTATTATTATTATTATTATTATTATTATTATTATTATTATTATTATTATTATTATTATTATTATTATTATTATTATTATTATTATTATTTTTTTTTTTTTTTTTGCCCGAGGTAGTTCTATTCCCTCAGGCTATGAAAACTATGTCCGAAGACGTGGTGTCTGGAACGACCGCTCACTCAACAAGTTCTTGCTGCTCAAAGGTGCCTCTGAAGGCCACGGCGTTAAATCGCTGGATGCAGACTGACAAGCGTTGGAAAAGGTAACTAGTTTCTTTAGGGTCCCCGGTGGTTTGGCTTACAAGGCGTCCCAAGTCCTTAATCAAATCCATTCCATTGTTGTTAATGGGGCCCATGGTCTCGAAGGCCAGAGGAACAAAGAAATAGGTGCCTGCCAGCTGGATGTATTTAGCGTTCTTCCTGGTGGCCGCCACCTCCGCCGCCGCGCCCGCCGACGCAGATGTCGCCTGGAGGTATGACGGAGCCACGGTGTCGATCACCGTTGAGTCCCAGATGAGACTCCGTCCTCTGCGCCATGGAATCAGCGTGAGACCATCCGGGCGTCTGCCATCCGATCTAGATAATCCGGGTGGTTCCTTGATATTTGGGAATCCCGCGCGTGTGAGGCTGCGACTGATTAGGTCGTTCAATGCGGCGTGTCTGGCGATCCGTCCCGGTCCCAATCCACAGGAAAGCCCGTGTGCTCCATCTGCCGTCACTCGAGCCCCGCATGGGCATGCGTGCGGCTCGCAAATGCCCGTCCCCAGGCGAAGTCCCACCGCAATTCTGACCGCCTCATCGTCCAGCCGCAGTCCACATGTCGTCACCGGGAGGGCGAACAGCCAGTCCCCTGCATGCGGTGCTGCGGTTGCCCTGAGTCGCGCCTGGTGGTATGGATCGGCATGGACACTGCTCAGTTCGGCTGCTGCCTTCAGCATGAGCGGCCTGTCCCAACTGGATTGTTTGTGTGATGCTCCGTCGTCTGGGTGCGCCGTTCTACTCTCGTTGCACCATAGATGATCCATCTTCTCCACCCACTCGTCGGCGTCAGGGCAGGTGTTGCCCAGTAAGGAGGACTGAAGGTCTCGGGTGCTCGCAGCGGAAGCCAAAAAGGCGGGAAGCGCAAGCGAGGCCACCCGACGAATGCCCAGTCCTCCCATCTTCACCGGTAATGATGCCTGTAGCCATTGGTCGTTCGACAAGGCGATGTTGAGGATTGCGTCCAAGCCGTTCCGAAGGAGTGTGTCGAATCTGTCCAGCAGGGCGTGTCCTGTACATGGGCTGCATCTTAAGGTGTGCATCAGCTTTTGGGAGCTGAGTGAGCATCTGAGGAGGATCAGGGCGTCGTGTTTGGCGATGGTCTCTAGTCTGTTTATTGCCAACGCCAGTTCTGTGCATCTGCTCTCCAGGCATGTCGTCAAGGCCTCCTTGGTGGACAATGGTGCGCCCAGCAAACAGGCTCTCTCTGATGAAACGACGGTGAAATGCTGAAAGACCTGGTCGGAGCTCCGCTTGTCAGGGTGGTAGATGATTTCGCATTTTCTCTGGTTGAGTTGCAGCCCTAGTTGCTCACATCGCTGTTCCAGCAGTCTCACATCTTCCGCAACCGTGTCTGCCCTTCCTCCCAGAGTTAGGTCATCCATGTAACCCAGCACCAATGGTGACGACATATCCTGCAGTATTGGCTGCAGAGGAAGGCAAAAAAGCATTGGACCCAGCGGGTCTCCTTGTTGGGGTCCGACTTGTGACGAGATGGTATACGGTCCAAACCGGAGCTCTGAAGGCTCCGCGTATGCGAGGTGACAGAACGGAGCCAGCTCCGGCAGGACTTCATCTATCGAAGAGAGCATTCTGTCTCTGTAAAGACTATTGAACGCGTTCTTAAAGTCAAGCTTTACTAGGATGGAACCTGTTGGCATTGCTTCCAGGAAACGCCTCGCCGCGTGGACCGCCGCCTCTCCTCCTCCCGGTATGCCCACCCCCACCTGCCTCGGTGCGAGGTAGGCGGTTGCCTTTGGGACCGCATAGGTGTTTGCACATTTGGATGCGAGTCTGCGCCAGTAGTAGCCTATTGCAATTGGGCGCAGACCTCCTGAATCTTTTCGGAGTGCCATGAGAGTGCCTCCAAAGAGTACAGGTCTAATCTGTTCCGGGCATTCGCCTGCCAGAAGGAGGTTGATCAGTCCGGTGATGGCGGAGATCAGCTCCGATCCTATTTCGGCGCAATTTACAAGGTCCGAAAGATGCTGGGGTCGCAGACCGTCCGGTCCCCCCGAGGAACCCAACGGGAAGGAGCGTATTTGGCCTAGAACCTGTTCTTCTGCGGCTTGGTAAGGTGCAACTGTGTGTTTTGTCGTGATACAAGGCCTGTCAGACGGAGATTCGGGGTGTTTTGCGAGTAGCTCCTCCAAGGTCTCAGGGTCAGCCTTCACCGGTCTGTCGTTTGAGCACAGGATCCTGATAGCCGCTCTGATGTTGCCATCCTCAAGTTTGGATGCAACGGCTGCGGCCACCGCCTGGTCGTCAGCTGCTTTAGATCTTTCTTTATAGTTGTTGATGCTCGGGTTCTCTGAGAAGATTTCGTCCCTCTTAAGCTGCCAGGTTGTTTGGAAGTCATCCACTCGCTTCTTGATGGCTGATGACAGATTGTGGCGCCTACCTCCTCTTTTTGGTTGTTCTAAGATTGCAGCTCCAAAAGTTAGCAGCATCTGCCATGTGGTTGGATTTCTGGAGTCAATCAAGATTTTGTTGATGACAGTGGTAAGAAGTCTTCCAGTCTGTGGTCTTGCGGCTTTTGGTATGCGTTTCAGCAATCTATGTGGAAGTGATGGGTGCTTTATTCTGACCTGAGTTGAATCGCTGTTCACGGACAGTCCGTGATTATTATTATTATTACTATTATATTCGTTTATTGGCACACAAAAAACAGCTGACACACCGCAACTGACTACAGATAATTCAAAAGAATAATAAAGATAGAAAATATAAAACTAATGTTAACAGGAAGGTTCAAAGGATGGAATTTAGTGTTCAATGGTACATTTTGACAAAGACTCTCAGATTATTGGTACCAATTTCCGGTAAAGGACACGAGGAATAAAATTTCTATTGTCCTTAAAGGGAAGTACATAATCATGAGGTCGGGGTCGCATTATATAATTGGCGTATGTTAGTAGGTGGGAAAAGCTCTGTCAGAACGTGTGAACTGTTCCTTTGGACCGCAGATAGCAGCTTATACTTACTTAGTTACTTACTTACTTACTTTGCAAATGTAGGCCTAAGCGTAAAACTTAACATAATTATGTGGGACTGTAAATGCGTAACTGTTAACGTCAGTGTATTACTTATAACCATAAGTTACGCACTTTTGTCGTTGGCTGCGTTATGACAGCCAGTTTTGAATAAACGAAAATACAATACAATACAATGTAAATGTTAATGTGAATGTAAAACGTAAAAGTAAGAGTGAATGTAAATGAAATGTATGCGTAAAGATAGAGAAGAAGAAGCAGTGCTGTCCCTTTAGCTAGTCCTGAGGCAGCCATGGGTATGAAGTGTTAGCGACTTCATTTTCTTAGCCTCGGCATATGAGGGCGGATGGCCAGTCATCTCCATAACCGTATTGTTTCGCGTCACATTGTTTTGTTCTGCGTCACATTGTCTTGTTAGGCGTTACATTGTATTTCGCTGTGTTTAATTGTGTCGGGAGTTTGTGTATTGTACTATAATGATCTACTTCAATACTTATGCACCGAATACATATGCATATTGTATTGTTATTTAGTCCTATTGTATCGTAGGACGTCATGCTTTTCTTAGACATGGTAAAGGACTATATTCGCAGGTACCAAGTACCCCTGCCGATTCAGTTTCCTGAGTTCTGAGCTATATGAACGATTGAATAGCATATTGTAATCGTAATCGTAAACTGCCAATTTGTAATGCTTACTCTAAATCTAAGCGCAGGGCATCAGCTTATTCACGAGCGTTGCATCGTATCAGGAGGCAACATTGTGTTATTGCAATTAGTTAAGTGACCTAGTTAAGTATTGTTAATAAAGCTAGCTATTTCTTATTACTTCATTCTCACATTACTTCATTCTCACATTACTTCATTCTCACATTACTCGGCCGAGTGGGTTGGTAGCCTGCTCGTCATCGGCGCCCCGGGTTCGCTTCCCGGTCGGGTCGGTTTATCAGAGATTAATTTCTCGGATCTTTACTGGGGTGGCTCGGTCGCATTGGACAATACAACACACAATACAACTGGGGCGCGGTGGTATAGGGGTATGTTCGGTGCCTTGCAGTAGGGTTGCGGGTTCGAATCCACCCAAAAGTCGCCGCGTAGGGACCCTGGGCAAGTACTTCACTGCAATTTCATGCGCTTCGGCGTGAAACTCCGATTCAGCGTTCGCGCAGTAGTCGGGAAGCGCCTCTGAATGGGAAATCTGGTAGGGGCGCTATAACAAGTGTTCAAATACAATACAATACAATACCATTTATGTTATATAAGTATACTCAACCGTCATCCCTCTGCTCACATGGTACACGGTTATCCCTAACTCAGCGGGACTTCAGACGCTTCTGTGTACCCGATTGTTTCCCTCGAAAGTTAATATGCTAATCATATGATCTGACTGTTTTAAATTTCCAAACTCATGATCGGTGCATATTCAGTATCACTACTCGTAATCTATTCTCTGGGAACAATAAAAAGGATTGATTGATTGACTGACTGATTTATTGATTCGTTCATTCATTCATTCATTCATTCATTCATTCATTCATTCTTTCTTTCATTCATTCATTCATTCATTCATTCATTCATTCATTCATGGGACGGTTTGTTTGTTCCAGGCCTTGGAGATGAGTTCCACGTCGAGACAGGGTAAAGGTAAGACCGGAAGTGAGACACCGCGAAGCCCCCGAAGGAGTCCCAACAAGATCTACCGTGCACCGCCCACTCCACCCCCAGAGAAACTCTACCACCTCGAAAGGTCCTTCACGCTTGACTGCATCGCCGTTGACACGACCTCGAAAGACTATGCGAACGTCAATCCGAAACTGGGTCAGGTCACGCGGCCGTACAACGGCCAGAAGGACAGGAGTGCCAGGGCCTATTTCCGCTTTCAGGGGGTGGACAGAACTCTGAATCGCAATGGGCAGGTCAGTCGCAACCTTCTCCTTATCCATGTCTATCTAAAGCTCTATAGGAATTGGATATGATAAGATAGCTCTGCTACGTGGTCTTATTCTACCCCAAGGAATCTATGTTACTCGCGAAAATAATGTGTACATACTTTTCTCTCTTAAAAATAGATGTCGTCCCACTTAAAATTTTGTTTCCAATGTTAAATATGATGTTTTAAATCTCCGTCGGCAACTGTATTCATTTCAGTTCATTTCATTTCAGATATTTATATAGCGCCCCTTCAAGATTTCTAATCAAAGGCGCTCCCGACTACAGCGCGGACACTGAATCGGAGTTTCACACCGAAGCGCATGAGCAATTGCAGTGAAGAACTTGCCCAGGGTCCCCACGCGGCGGCTTGAGGTGGATTTGAACCCGCAACCCTCCGGCTGCAAGGCACCGAACATACCCCTACACCACCGCGCCCCACAAATTGCAATGTATATATTGCAAACATAATTATTCGTCAATTTGCATTTACAAATATAACTAATTACATGCGTTTGTTATGAAAACAAGATGAGAAATTTTCCTGAACCCCGATTATCGCCCAAAAAATAGGTGTACGACGCTACATAAGGACTTTACAGTCCTGTGTATAATGGTCCTTGATTCTACCCATAATCACTTCTCTATTTTCTCATGAGCCATTATGTTTGTCAATCATCACACCAGAGATAGTCAACTAATCGATTAGATTCTAACTGATTAGCCAATTGATTAGAAAAACAGCTAATTCTAATTCTTATCGATTAGCTGTTATCTTATCCTAATTATAATTTTGAAATTAAGTTAAGAACGAGTTAACAACTGCGACTAATTTCTGAAGTGGAAAATGAAGATTTTTTAATCTAATGAGAGCTGCAGCTTCAAGACATCGAATGCCAGCAAGGAAACCATGCGAGCTAAAGAGACTACAGTAGCTTGTAGATGTAGCTTGTTGTGCTTTAATTAAAGTTTGAAAAATTCACGAGGCAAATATATGTATCGAACTATTGATTATCGAAGTCTAATTCTAATTGCTAATTAATTAGCTGCTGCTAATTCTAATTCTAATGGATTAGCAAGAAGATTTTGCAAATTCTAATTATAATCGATAATCAAATTTCAGTAGCTGTAATTCTAATCGATTAGCAAATTTCAGTAGCTATAACTCTAATCGATTAGCAAATTTCAGTAGCTATAATTCTAATCGATTAGAAAATTTTGGTAGCTAGCCTATAATTCTAATCGATTAGCAAATTCCAGTAGCGATAATTCTAATCGATTTGCAAATTTTAGTAGCTAATTCTAATTCTAATCGATCAGCAATTTAGCTCATCGTGCCCATATTTGCCACTCCTCATTCTTTGTCTTTTCTCTCCTCAAGGCCACTCCTCGCTATGGAAACTCGATCGATGGACCCGTTGTCGATCGATTCTTCGAGAAGGGAGCTGGCTACCAGTACATCTCGTACCGAAACATCGCCGGAGCAGGTCGGTATTAAGTTAACAGTCGTTTCTCAGACGGCAGCTCATGTGGTTCTGTCTGTATGCGGTCGTCCATTAATTATGTCAACAAATTTTAGGCAGTTTTTTTACCCCCTCCCCTCCCTTGTCAACAACTGTCAAACATTGAAGGACCCCCTAAAACATTATGTCAGCAATCCCAGAACCCTCTACAAAAAAGAAGCACAATGGCTAATACACGTAGAATCACTGTTAGTATTTTTACACTAAAAATGCAATCTCGAATTTCAAAATATATGAGTTTAGTTTATTACCAGCTTTTTAGTAGTATTAAAAATTAAGCATTTTATACATTTTTAGCATTACTTAATGTTTTCGCTACCATTTTGAAGGGTCTGTGTTGATTCACTGGAAAAAATTGTTGACGTCAAATTGTACCGAACCCCGCCATTCTCTATTAGTCTATTTAATCTCTGTGCCTTCGATCATTCAGAACATGACCTATCAGTCTGGTATAATTGTCCATCGCACAGGTAAGTCCAAAGACATTGAGCATCCTTGTCATTATTTATTGTACGATGTACGATGTTCTGGTGCACTGCAGTGACTGCACTCTTCTTGGCTCTTCTTTATTTCATATACATTTTCTGCTACCATCTTGTGCATATGATCCTTAATTCTGCGGCATCTTATCTCACATGGCAGTAATCTATCCTTGTCCTCTCTGTGCAACGTCCGTGATTCGCAAACATAACAGTAAAACGAAGTATTACAATGCTATACTCTTTGTTCACCAATTACTAATCACACCTTCCCGATAATACCGGTAATACCAATACCTATAGGGCCTACCGGTATCGGAATTATCGGTATTACCGGTAATTATCGGTATTGTCGGTATTACGTAATACCGATAATACTACGTAATACCGATAATACCGGTAATACCGATAATACCGGTAATCCCGGTAATACCGATAATACCGGTAATACCGGTAATTCCGGTAATACCGATAATACCGATAATCCCGGTAATACCGGTAATCCCGGTAATCCCGGTAATACCGGTAATACCGGTAATCCCGGTAATGCCGGTAATACCGATAATACCGATAATGCCGGTAATACCGGTAATCCCGGTAATCCCGGTAATACCGGTAATACCGGTAATCCCGGTAATGCCGGTAATTCCGATAATACCGGTTATGCCGTTAATACCGGTAATCCCGGTAATACCTGTAATACCGGTAATACCGATAATGCCGGTAATCCCGGTAATACCGATAACACCGATAATACCGATACCGATAACAAATAACGAATAACAAATAACGAATAACTAATAACTAATTATTAATAACAAATAACTAGTAACTAATAATTAATAATACTAATACTAATACTAATACTAATACTAATGTAAACATGACCCCTCATGGACTTCAAGGTTAATTAAATTGTTAAAAGTCTGTAACGGTTAATACTAATACTATTAATAATTAATAATTAATAATTAATAATTGCTAACTTTTTGGTCATGCTTGACTTGGTAGAGTTCTAGTTGGAATCAGTTGTAGTGGGGCTATGTAAGTCGGTCGACTTAAACGTGGCTTCGGGGTCTCTTTCGATGAGTATCTAGTCTGTTACACATTAGAGATGTTTACTTTGAAATTATCGAATATATTTAAATTGTATTCACGATGAGTGACCTATAATAGAACTTGCAACGAGCTAGCCTGAAAGGGATGCATTGCAACATTCTGATGGTTTGGACAGTCATGTAGAGAGAAATTGGGTAGATTGCGATGAAGCTTTTAGACGAGATATCGTTGTCTGGAAGGCCTCGAGGGAAAGGCAGGATGAGGTGGAGAGGGTAGAAGAGGAGAGGAAGGAAGAATGCAACACAGGATGGAATGGAGAGGGAGAAGGGATTGCCCTGCTAAAGCCTAAAGGTTCTTAAAAGGCGCCATGGTTTGGACATGTAGAGAGAAATATTATTATTTTGCATTGTTTTGCTAAATGATTTAATTTATTCGTTCGTAATGAAATTTAACATCATAAAGGCTGGCGCAGAGAGCGCCTCTGAGTAGATGTCTTGTCACTTACATTACACTACATGCATACATGAGACCGAGGCGCTTAACGCCATGCTAAAACGGGAATCTACACATAAGTTTTACGGAGCGACGACATCATACACGTTACTTGTACAGCGTTGTTTTCTGTTGCAGGCCACTCTGGCGAAACTATTGACGGTCATTCCCGCTTCATGACGGACCTTAAGCCAATCTATGGGTACAACGGTTACTTTGGGTACCGTCGAAACACCCCCTGGCTCCGGAAAGCGCCTTCAACCTTCGGAACAGCCACAAACTCACCAATCTATTAGACCTTCGAAGTTCAGATCATCAATCTACTAGGTACTTGAAGACTGGATCGTCCATACTATCAGAAGCTTCTAATCCATCGAAATGTGGATCAGCTTAGCCACCTACTAAATCCTCGAAGTTTGGATCATTCACAGCATCCCTCCAAGAGTCCAAAACATGGGCGCTCGGATCAGCCATGACCTCACCCATCTACTAGGTTCTTGACCTCTGAAAACAGCCATGACCTCATCCTCTGTATACACTTCTTCAACGTCCGACGAACTAAATCAAGAACAATGTGTCGTATTTTTCGTTAGCTAACAAATAATCATTAACAGTGATACGCGACGAAAAACTAAAATATTCATATATATATATATAGTTATAAACTAATTCAGTATTTAAACTATTTAAACTAGTTCAGTATTTAAAAATTGTAGTACCCAAACGTAAAATTCCATGTAATCTAATTTCAAAAATATTTATTGCCAACGGCATGATGTAGTACAGAAGTGCGAATTTTCTTCTACAGTGATGAAAAATTAATTTAATATTCATATAATGCGTATAGTTATAAACTAATTCAGTATTTAAACTGTTTAAGTGTCCTCGCTGATTTCTCCCAGCATGCGGTCAGTTCTTTCAAATGTTCAATATCTCGAATTCTCTGCCTGTACCTAAACAAATCATTCAACGTACTTCGCTTCCATTGTCGTTGTGGGAATTCTCTAATCATTCGAAGCGAACCCCATCCTTTTTCGAGTCTTAACGCACGAATTAACGATTTATCATCAATTGTCAACAGACGCTTCGCCATGACGGTACAAAGAATAGTTAACGCCATTTTATGTAGCGTTCTCATTTTTCTGTGTCATGTCTAATGATAGTTTTAAGGCGATTCTTTGATTATTCAAGCGATGCAATTGCAAAAAACTGTCCGGTTTATTTTGCGCCACCCTGTAGATATTTATTTAATAATAATAATAATAATAATAATAATAATAATAATAATAATAATAATAATAATAATAATAATAATAATAATAATAATAATAATAATAATAATAATAATAAATGCTAATTGTTGCTTTTCGAGGTACATTTGCACAGTTGACCGAGAACGAGGACCGCTAACTCCAGAACAAAAAACAACTCTTCGGATAGTTTCTAAAGCCTGAGGGATCATATATACCTCGGGCGAAAAAAAAAAAAAATAATAATAATAATAATAATAATAATAATAATAATAATAATAATAATAATAATAATAATAATAATAATAATAATAATAATAATAATAATAATAATATAATAATAATAATAATAATAAATAAAAATAAAAGTAATAATAATAATAATAATAAAAGTAATAATAATAATAATAATAATAATAATAATAATAATAATAATAATTATAATAATAGTAATAATAATAATAATAATAATAATAATAATAATAATAATAATAATAATAATAATAATAATAATAAAAATAATAATAATAACAATAATATTTAATATTATTCTTCTCTTATCATTATTATTGTTAGATATTATTAGATGTCAATATAATAATAGATATCATTATTGGATATCAGATAATAAAAATAATATGGTTATTATTTTAAGAAACTGAAGGATCACAGCTACCTCAGATAACAAAAGAAATAATAAATTATTCATCACCACCACCACCACCACCACCACCACCACCACCACCACCACCACCACCACCACCACCACCACCACCACCACCACCACCACCACCACCACCATCATCATCATCATCATCATCATCATCAGATCATCAACATCATCATCGCCTTCCTCCACTTCCTCCTCCTCCTCCTTCTCGTCATCATCATCATCACCATCAACAGCAGCAACACTGATATCATCATTTTAATCAGTTTCATCAGTCTCAACGCATAGTTAGACTGTTTTAAAAAACATCACATGATTTCAAGTCCGGCTAAAGAATCTAGGTCATGTCAAACACGATTTATGTCAGAGGTCACGACAACGCGGTTACTGTGATTGGTCGTCGGCTGCCTTGGAAACAGCCTGAGCTAAAATTTAGGTTATGTCAAACACGATGTATGTCAGAGGTCACGAAAACGCGATTACTGTGTGATTGATCGGTCGGCTCCCTTGGAAAGAGCCTCAGCTAAAATCTAGGTTATGTCAAGCGCGATGTATGTCAGAGGTCACGACGGAGCTACTGTGATTGGTCGATCGGTTGCCTTGGAAACAGCCTGAGCAGGGTCTCTCGGAGTCCGGCGTGTGGGAAGACGGGTCTCTTGTCGTAGAGGTGTTGCAGGGCCTCGTCGTAGGCCATCTCCCGCCTCTGGTCGAGAACAAAGGCCAGAACCAAGGACCCGGCATTCGAGAAGCCGAACTTGCAGTAGACGAGTATCTTCCGGTTCTGCTTCCAGTTCTTCCGCAGCCAGTTGACCGCATCGCAGAGCATCTCGTCCCCGATCCAGTTTTCGATACCGTGCATAATCGGGACCTTGTGGAAGGCCACTCCGCATCCCTCGTCGAACGGCTGTCCCAGCTCGGCGGACGCGCAGAGGACGTCCGTGAAGCAGTCCCGAGCGGCGTTCACAGCGGCCGCCTCGTTGCCGATGTACAGCGGCCCTACGACGTTCGAGGAGTCTGGACCACGCAGCGACTTTGCGAACGACTCCGGGCATCGATGCGGATCAACACGGAACTTGCCCGGCTCATCGACGGACGGGTAGAACCTCCAGTCCCTCTCGCAGTCCGTCTTGGCACGGTATAGGAACTGGAACTCGCCGACGGCCACCAAGAGGCTGCGCTCGCCGTAGACGTGGCAGTCGGCGGAGTGCTGGCCGCGGTGGAGAAGCTTCACTGCGTGCCAGTCGCCCTCTGGGGAAAGACGGTCGCGCTGGTTCGTCCAGAGCTGGACGTGTATGTGAGCGGGGTCAAGGTTGGGGTCGACGTCCAGTACCACGCGGAAGATGAGCTCCTCGAACATGTGGGTGACCGTAAAGGAAGGAATCTACAATATTATATTAACCTATTATCGTATCGTATCGTATCGTATTTAAGCATTTGTAAAGCGCCTCTCGTAGGGTGAACCGTTCAGAAGCGCTCCCAGTGTGCTAAGCCCCGCGAAAATAAACAGGTTTGAGAAAAGCGAAGGAAGAAGAGAGACTGCCAGAGAGAATTTTAGAGCGAACAGAAGGAGAAAGAGCATTCCAAAGAGAGGGACCAATTGAAGCAAAGGAACGAGCCTGAGCCATAGCAGTTCTTACGGGGAACCAAGAGGTCAAGTCTATTGCAGGAACGAAGTGGACGGTAGGAGGAAGCTGAGTGTGGCCGAAGTAGTACACCGACCAGATATTGCGGATCGCCTATATGATTTCTGCGCTGGTCTGGCGCCTTCATTCCATAGAAAGTACAGGTGGCAGCAACTTTGTTGATTGATGTCTTCTGTAGTTTGTGTTCTTGTGAATTGTTTAATCGCCATAACATTATTAATATTATTATAATTAAGGAGTATTTATATAGCGCCCCTTCAAGGTAATCTACTCAGAAGCGCTCCCATGCAGTCCAACCACGGCTAAACAAGACAGTCTTGAGGTTTGCAAAGAACGTATACTGGTGTGACCCCTAGGCACTAGGCGGAGTGCAACAAGGAACCCATTCCAGGTCCTAGGGCCAGCGATCGAAAAAGAGCGCCGCTGCTTTATGGTAGTCCGCTAGCGAGGAACTATTAGTTCGGCTTGATTAGCTGATCGGAGAGCAGATCGCCGCTGGACACCAGAGGTGGAGCAGCAGAGTTCCCGCAGGTATAGGGGAGCGATACCCTCCATGCAGCGCTCAGAAATCATATAGGCGATCCGCTGCGGAAATGGAAGCCAGTGTAGTACATTCCGCATATACTCTGAGATGTGGCAGATGTGTACTGCGCTGTACATGTGTGCGTTTGTCAGGCGCTTCATTCAAGAATAAATGTAATTATTATTATTTTTTGGCCCTGAGGTACTTCATTCCTCCAGGGGCTTAGATATTATGTAAAGTGTAGCATCTGGAACGGCTACTCATCCATGTCTGGCTGTTGGAAGGAGCCCCTGAAGGCAACGGCATTGAAACGCTGGATGCAAACTGATAAGCGCTGCAAAAGGTAGCATGTCTCTGACTCGGGTCTGTTCTACGACCGTTAGACCTTGTAAATGGTCTTAGTTAGGAGGCGCCCCAAATCCTTAATGAAATCCATTCCGCTGTTGTTGATGGGACCCATGATCTCGAAGGTCAGAGGAACAAAGTGGTAGGTTGCAATTATGGTAATGATGATATGATGATGATGATGATGATGATGATGCTTATTATTATTATTATTATACATTAACAATGCCCGAGGTATATATGATCCCTCAGGCTTTAGAAACTATATGAAGAGCGTTTTCGTTCTGGAGTTAGCTCCTCACCGTTATTATTATTATTAGAATTATTAGTATTATTATTATTATTATTATTATTATTATTTCAATGTTAAATTTCGTATAGCCTAGTTGGGTTTATGTGTGTGGCGGTGAATTAACCGACAAGTACCATTTATTATTATTATTATTATTATTATTATTATTAATAATATTATTAGGCCTATTTTTTTTTCGCCCAGGTAGATATCCTCACCGGTTATTATTATTATTATTATTATTATTATTATTATTATTATTATTATTATTATTATTATTATTATTATTATTATTATTATTATTATTATTATTATTATTATTATTATTATTATTATTACCTCTCATTTCTTGACAGTCTTGTACATGTTGGGAAAAGACGGTTAGCCTACGTTGAGCCGAAAGATAGCCTAAACGTAGAAACTAGACTAAGCGCTGTACTGTTCTACGACCGTTAGACCTTGTAAACGTCTGAATTTGTTACTTTATTATATGCATAGATTTACATGTTGATTACTCAAACTCAGAGTTAGCCTAATGTTTAAGGTAATCAATATTCAGTTGAAAGAAATAGGCTCTTTATAATACACAAACAAAGTGACGTCAGAACCGTGAAATAATAGGATAAAGTAGACTTAGGCTACACACATTAAATTTAGTTAAGTTGTTTTGAGATATGAAACAACGATAATAATATTTTTATTCTTTTATCAATTCAAACTGACAAGTAGGTATGCAGTAAGATTACACGACATAGTAGCCTAGTAGGCTAAAGGATGATAAAAAGTTTACAGAAGTCAAATATGTATGCCAACTTGCAAGGCGCCCATCTGTCCTGCTGCTCATTTTACAGTCGTCCCTAGGGAGTGGAAGGCTGAGTAAACCTGATGGGGCATGCAGGTATCGAACCCGCGTCCTTCTGATCTGCGTGCCAGCGTGTTACCATTGAACGATCTTCCTCCCTGAACATTCATTATAACGCTAATTAAGCTAAACATCAATCAATCAATCAATCAATCAATCAATCAATCAATCAGTAGCCTAACTTTTATTGGTCAAAAACATAGTTCAGATAACACCATAACAGTATAACTCGCAATAATCTTATGTTCTAATGGGTACAGTGGAAGAGCGTCATACTGCTCATTTTAAAAACGCGCCATCTCGCGAATGATAGGCTGAGTGGACATTTGGGATGGTTGCGGGAAGCGATCCCGCTTCCTACTGCTCTTCACTCCAATAATAATAATAATATTTTCGTTTATTCAACAATCCGGTTGACAAACTGCAACCGGTTACAGTGTGAATTATGAACTTGAAACAATTCACAAGAACACAAATGACTGAAGACATAAATCTTAACTACTAACAGAACAGACAGCCTGCAATACACGGCGCTAGTAGCAGCCTACAAAGCATGTCCGCCCTAACTGGGCTCGAACTCGGTATCACGCTCTCTGTGCCAGATGTTATCCAATGCGCTATCGCCCCTGCCCCCCCCCGATGTTCTGTTACACTATGGACCCACCCCAATTGCATATTATGATTTTGTGTGATTTATAACTCTTAGATCGTTCTGATCCGATGTTCCCGCAGTGCTTTTGCAGACGCGGCTTAACAAAGCGCATACATACTTACAATATTATACTACGTTACTTTGCAAAACAGAATTCGGTCGTCATAACAACCTGGCATGAACACGTGACATAAACAAACATGGCAGCGAAATTTTTAGCATTCACAATGTCATGTTTTTGTGGATTTTTTGTAGGATTCGATCTTTAATGGGTTTGAAAAAAAGTGGTTGTCTGTTTTGCCGCAAATCGTGCACGTGGATCGGTGAGAAATTTAAACGATTTACAAGTTAATTGTGAATATTCCGATTTATCGTTATCGTAATCTTTGGTCCGGATTTATGAAGCGCTACTTTAAGGGTAAGCGCTGTGACCAACATATTCACGAACGCTGTGTAGTTTTTTTATTCACAAGTTTACCGTCATCATATGACATCAAAGGCCGTTGACGACAATTCAAAATTATGTACAATACAATTTTTGTGGATTTTTAATAGAGTTCAAATGACACCATTTAAAGGCGTCTAAACAGTATTTTACAATGTCACTGATATTCATTGTTTGACATCATAATATAACTCAGCTATTAATATCTATGATACTTGCAGGCAAGCTATACAATGCTTTATCATAAACAATTTATTTAACGAACGCTGTGTCCAGATAGATCAACGGAAATCCAAGTCAGGGTTCCCAGAGAGATTAGAGAGAAAAAGGACTGGATGGATCAGCGTAGCAGTGCATATTTTAACTGTATAACTACTGGGACAAATGTCCCAGTAGTTTTAGGATATGCCCCAGTAGTTTTAGGGTTTGTCCCAGTAGTTTTGAACGATTTGTCGCAGGTAATACTGTGCTTTCAATTATAGTTTACATTGAAAGTATAGTCGTGGCAGACTTTGTCCCAGTAGTCCAAATCCATTAAAATATGCACTGCGGCGTAGGAGTTCTTTAGAGGCGGGGACTGTTTTTTGGAATGAAAAGCGTGAGGGGTGATATACAGAGGAACCCGAGTGAGACGTTGGTGTCTGCGTGACTACCACTCGGTTAAGTAGTAATAACTTGTGATCAGTGCTTTTTTTTAGAAAAAAGGTGCCACATCTAAAAAAATTCAGAACAGTTATAGGGGCATATTTTATGCTAATATTTGTATTTCAAATGACTTGAAATCATACTATGTTCATGCTAATATTTGTATTTCATATATATTAATGTCAAATTAACACTTAAAGTATCTAAATTAACTTAAAGTATAAATAATTTTAAATAATTAAAAATTTAAATTAACTAAAGTATTTTTTAATAGCTGAAAAAGGTCCCGGAATGCCGTTCCGGACTGCTCTGGCTGAAAAAGAGCACTGCTTGTGATCATCTGTTCATTTTATGACTTGTAATCATACTGTGTTCATGTTAGTTTGAATCAGTAAACGAAGATTATTACCGTAATGTTATTATTACACAGTAATATATAAGGTTACTGGATGTCAATTAAGAATATAATTTTTAACAAATTTAGCACTTAGTCTGTGCCAACTTGGGTTATTGTATGTATAACTGGTTATGTACTGATTCAGTAAACTTCAGGATCAAACTTCAAGATCAGTTGCCAGATTTAACCCTTTAACGACGAGCATGTAATAAAATGTATGGGAAACCATAGGCAGCACGTCGTTAAAGGGTTAACACATTGCCAAATTAATTGTGTCTTGTAGATGAAGAGCAACGTTGCAGATTACTTGCGTGTGCCGAAGCTTGCTGCGGACAGTGCCAACCGGTCGCTTGTTCGAAATCCGCAGAGAACCCTTCAGCCTGTTCCTCCTCTGGTCCCTCTGAAGCCTTCACTGACCAGCATCCAGTCACAAACCACTTCCAGAAAGTCCAAAGTCAACAATATAAGAAATTCCGACAGTAAGTGTGTGTTCGGTCCATCAGATATCTTGGTGATTGTTTTTCTTTTTGTGCCAACCCAGGGCACAGAGTATGCAGTCTCAATGTTATCATCACACCCTGTTACATTATATTGCATTAACATTACCCTTACATTTTCATTACATTATAATTATTACCTTTACTTCATCATTACTTCATCACCACCATCACTATTACATTATCGTTACATTATCATTACATCACCATTACATTAGCTTTGCATTACATTGCATCACGTTACATTACATTACAGTATCATTACATCACCATTACGATACATTATCATTACATTGCATTATCATCATTACTGTACATTACATTGCTTAACACAGAATTACTCATTTAGCAGAATCCCAGAAATAACCACAAATTGAATGTGACTGTTTGTGCGTTCAATGTTAGCGTTAATGCAAACGTTAGAAAATACTAGTTACGCGTACTTATGCCTGCACTATTGGTTGGTGACTTGTACACTAGGCACCAGCACAAGTGGTTAGAGTGCTTGGTTCGAGCCTTGCCAAAGGCAGTTACTGTGTATAGCGACCTTGAGCAAGTCCTTCGCGCACGATTGCTCAGTGCCATCGATGTTCTGTCATATGGTCATGTGCACTTCTGAGCTTTGAAAGGAGGACAATATCAAATGCTTGTACCAGCTGCATTAAATACATCTTGTTTTGTGATTGTATTGTATTGCATCAGCAGTTGTATTGTATTGTATTGTATCAAATACAAAATCTATATTGTATCATAGAACATTGTATTGTATCAAATATAGATGTATTGTATTGATTGTGTGAGTTACTAATTACAATTAAAGGCCTTTGCTAATTAGTAGCATTTCTTATATTTTTGTATGTGATTTTGCAGAAAATGAAATTCATTCGATGACGGGTAGGAGCGCCTCTCTCACTTCCCTCCCGGACTGTGTCAGCGATAGGACTATCAATCGGTATTCAAAAAACTCTTTAGCAGCTCATGACAGCAGCAGTCGCATTTCACAGGCGTCGACTTTCAAGTCAAAGCAAGACTTCAACGAAAAAAGTCCTTCAGACTTTCCTTCTCGTAACTGCCTCCGAACAATCAATCAGACCAAACAATTCTTCATCATCGCTTAACAATGACGATGGAAAAGAGGAAGAGTTATCCGGTGGAGCCAGGATGTCGCGGAATACTTCTCTTGGCTCGGCGTGCGAACGAAACTCTTCGAACGCTGTTGGCGGTGAAACCAGAGACACGTCTTCGCGTTTGCAGTTGTCGTCAGCGGTGCTCGACATGACAGGGTCAGTGGAAAGCAGCACTGAAACGGAGGAGGATGAAGTAAACAGAACGGAGGCAAAGAAGAAGCGGAAGAAGAGAAACAGTCTGACGGCAGACTGCTCCAATACTAGATACGATGTTGGTCAGTTGGTCATTCTTTCATTCATTATTTCATTCTGGACTCACCTGCTTTTGTCTTCAGTTTCCGAAACTCCAAAGCCAACATTGAAGACACTCTGCTTGACTGTAACAGAAGAAGACAGAACACTCAGATATTAACAAGCAAAAATAGCATAATATCTTTGTTCTTCATTCAGTCATTCATTCACTCTCTCACTCATTCATTTATTCATTCATTCAATAATTCATTCTTTCATTCATTCATTCAGTATTTCATTCATTCAGTATTTCATTATTTCATTCATTATTTCATTCAGTTATTATTTCATTCATTATTTCATTCCGTCTTCATTTATTCTTTGTTCTTCATTCAGTCATTCATTCACTCGCTCACTCATTCATTTATTCATTCATTCAATCTTTCATTCTTCATTCATTCATTATTTCATTCTTTCAGTATTTCATTATTTCATTCATTCTTTCATTCATTCATTCATTATTTCATTCATTCAGTATTTCATTATTTCATTCATTATTTCATTCATTCATTCATTATTCATTCAATATTTCATTATTTCATTAATTATTTCATTATTTCATTCAGTATTTCATTCATTCAGTATTTCATTATTTCATTCATTATTTCATTCATTAATTCATTATTTCATTCTGTCTTCATTTCTTCTTTGTTCTTCTTTCATTCATCCATATATTCGTCCATCCACTCACCCATCCACCAACCAATCCATTCATCCGATTTATTATTTAAATTGGGTGAAAAATTAACTGTCATCGTTGTTGTCATGTCACCATTGTTCATCCTCCTGATCACCATGACCACCCAATCTATCCATCCATGCATCCATCCATCAATCCATTCATCAATCCATCTATTCATCCATTCATTCCCATTCATTAATTCATTCATTTGGAGATTTTACATGGTGCATTCTTATTGCTCAAGTCTAGTGATTTAATGAACATGATATATTGTTATTTTGCTTGTTAATATCTGAGTGTTCTGTCTTCTTCTGTTACAGTCAAGCAGAGTGCCTTCAATGTTGGCTTTGGAGTTTCGGAAACTGAAGACAAAAGCAGGTGAGTCCACTCCAACCAACTGCATATAGTGGTAATGGCAATGGTAATGGTAATGTAATGACAATGATAATGGTAATGGTAATGTAATAACAATGGCAATGATTATGGTAATGGCAGTGGTAATGGCAATGATTATGGTAATGGCAATGGTAACGCTGTCTTCCAGTCCTTCGTCAATGATCTCAAGAAGAAGAAGAAGAGCAATGTAATGTGATTGCAGTGGCAGTGATAATGGTAATGGTAATATAATGCTAGTGGTAATGTAATGTAATGGCAGTGGTAATGGTAATATAACGATAATGTTATGTAATGGTAATGGCAATGTTAATGTGTCAAGGATCGAGAAAATAATGTTAACAGATGAAGCAAATTATTCCAAAAACGTCAAACTTTGTAACATTGAGTCAATTATACCAACAGATTGATCAGATTATGTTTTGCAAGATCGAGTGACTAGATCGAATTGTTTTACGTTGGATGCAGTTTTCTCGTGTGGTATGACTGTGCCGTTCCAAACGAGAGGATATCCGAATTGCAGCCCTACCAGCGGATCAACCACTTTCCTGGAATGGGAGAGATCTGTCGGAAGGACAACTTGGCGCGGAACATGGCCAGGTATCTATGTTGCACGGGCAAAAGCTTACTCCACAGAGTTCTATCTTTTTCTGACACTGTGTATTAATGCCTGACTATGCAGAGGTGGGCACGATTAGTTAAATTGCTAATCGATTAGAATTAGAATTAGCTACTGAAATTTGCTAATCGATTAGAATTAGAATTTGCACAATCTTGTAGTTATCAATTAGAATTAGAAGTAGCCGTTTGTCTAAAAATGTCTAATCAATTAGCTAATCGATTAGTTAAATTGCTGATCGATTAGAAATAGAATTAGCTACTGAAATTTGCTAATCAATTTGAATTAAAATCAGCAAAATCAAGTAGCTAATCGATTAGAATTAGAAGTAATTGTTTGCCTAATCGATTAGTTAATCTATTAGTTACCCATCTGTGTGACTATGTAACATGATTGCTAGGAAAATGAAGTCGCTAAAACTTCTTACCCATGGCCATCTTAGGGCTAGCATAAGGGACTGCTCTTCTTCTCTTTTTATTCTTTTACCTTAGCCTTCCATTGCCTACCTGTATTTTCTTTACCCCTCTGGTCTTTACCCCCCCATTCGTTATCTCTCTAACCACTCTCATTCACCCCTCAGGGTTTTATTTACAGTATGGCGAGGGCATTTCCAGAAGTCTACAACTTTGTTCCGAAGACTTGGATCCTGCCATCAGAGTACGCTGTCTTCCAGTCCTTCGTCAATGATCTCAAGAAGAAGAAGAAGAGCAAGACTTTCATTGTCAAACCACCGAATGGCGCCATGGGAAACGGGCAAGTGTTCAATACTGCAGTGTGTGTGTGTGTTTGTATGTGTGTAGGTGTGTGTGTGTACATGTGTGTATGTGCTTGTCTCAGTGTGATTCTCTTTACAGATTTTATTTTAGTTATAGTTACAGTTATAGTTAATGGTTTTTATTTTAGTTATAGTTATAGTTATAGTTAGTATTATTTTTAGTTATAGTTATAGTTATAGTTAATGGATTTTTATTTTAGTTAATTTTAGTTACTACTTAGTTACAATAATTAAGGCTATAAGCAAAATTGTGCGTATTAACACGCTGTTTCACAATTTGCTCAGAGCTTTGAAAGCCTTTGAAGCATGGGTGCATTCAGCTTCATGAATACACGAGTTTCTAAAGTTACTGACAAATTGCATAATTAAAATATCGCATTTTCGTTCTCATTTATGTCGAATCGTCCATATTGCACTTCCTATTTTTATTTTTTTTTTTTTTATTAACGAAAATAAAGAATTAGATGAATTTTCGTTAGTGTTATTTTCGTTATACACCGTGTCTCAAAATAAACTGTGCAAAATTGTTTCTGTCAGAACTTCGTCAAATTTCCACCAATTTTAATAATTTTTAGTAGGTAGATGGCAAAATGGCTGAAATTTTATGCTATAGATAAATTTTCCACCTCACCCGACTCATATCACCGCACTACCTTGTTAAACACAGATGTACCAATTTTTCATATAACGCTGATTGAATTAGCACGCAGTAAAGTAAAATATGGTTTGCTTAGCAGAGGTTTAAATTGTTATGACAGATCTGCTTAAAAGTGTTAGAATTGGTGCGCGAAATGTGCCCGATTACACGACACAAGCGCTTAGACACCGACGCCACTGGTCGATAGCAGCATCAACGATCGACTGGTCAAAGAGCGCCCACTCGTCGATCAGACGAGTTTTGAGTTCGTCGACGTTGGCTATTCTGGAGCAGTAAACCTTCTCCTGCAGCACACTCCATATGCTATAAGATCCGGTGAATTCGGGGGCAACAGTGTTGGAGGTATGAAGTCGGGCGTTAGTAGCGTGGGCAATGGCGATGAAAATGGAAGCGGGATTAAACGTTTTACAACTGGCGTTTCTCGCTCCAGGAAAAGACAGTGTCGCGTGCTCGATGCGCCGGGGCGCCATCCTGTTGAAAGACAAAAAACTCGCCCTGGGATATCCAGCGTATGTCTGGCAGTAGCTTCTGGGCAAGAAGGTTGTCGCGATAGTATGCCCCATTCACGTTGACGCCCTCTAACGAATCGATGAGCAAAATCTGAGCACTCTAAATTTATTTTATTGTTAAAATTTAAGCGTTATATGAAAAATGGTACATCTGTGTTTAACAAGGTAGTGCGGTGATATGAGTCAGGTGAGGTGGAAAATTTATGTATTACATAAAATTTCAGCCATTTTGCCACCTACCTACCACACATTATTAAAATTGGTGGAAATTTGACGAAGTTCCGACAGAAACAATTTTGCACAGTTTATTTTGAGACACGGTGTAGTTATAGTTATAGTTAATGATATTTTTTAGTTATAGTTATAGTTATCGTTAACGAAGTCATTTTATTTTCGTTAACGAAAATTTTTGTTATCGTTATCGTTAACGAGAATCACACAGGCTTGTCTTCATCGGTTATGAAACAATTATAACATCATCTAAGATCCATTTCTGGCCCGCGGAGCCTTGCCTATAGGCCTGACCCTGTGGATCTTGAGTTCTTGACCCTCTAAGGATTTGGGGCGCCTCCTAACTAAGACCATTTGAGACCCGAAAGAGACATGCTACCTTTTGCAGCGCTTATCAGTTTGCATCCAGCGTTTCAATGCCGTTGCCTTCAGGGGCTCCTTCCAACAGCCAGACATGGATGAGTAGCCGTTCCAGATGCTACACTTTACATAATATCTAAGCCCCTGGAGGAATGAAGTACCTCAGGGCCAAAAAATAATAATAATTACATTTATTCTTGAATGAAGCGCCTGACAAACGCACACATGTACAGCGCAGTACACATCTGCCACATCTCAGAGTATATGCGGAATGTACTACACTGGCTTCCATTTCCGCAGCGGATCGCCTATATGATTTCTGCCAGCGCTGCATGGAGGGTATCGCTCCCCTATACCTGCGGGAACTCTGCTGCTCCACCTCTGGTGTCCAGCGGCGATCTGCTCTCCGATCAGCTAATCAAGCCGAACTCTTAGTTCCTCGCTAGCGGACTACCATAAAGCAGCGGCGCTCTTTTTCGATCGCTGGCCCTAGGACCTGGAATGGGTTCCTTGTTGCACTCCGCCTAGTGCCTAGGGGTCACACCAGTATACGTTCTTTGCAAACCTCAAGACTGTCTTGTTTAGCCGTGGTTGGACTGCATGGGAGCGCTTCTGAGTAGATTACCTTGAAGGGGCGCTATATAAATACTCCTTAATTATAATAATATTAATAATGTTATGGCGATTAAACAATTCACAAGAACACAAACTACAGAAGACATCAATCAACAAAGTTGCTGCCACCTGTACTTTCTATGGAATGAAGGCGCCAGACCAGCGCAGAAATCATATAGGCGATCCGCAATATCTGGTCGGTGTACTACTTCGGCCACACTCAGCTTCCTCCTACCGTCCACTTCGTTCCTGCAATAGACTTGACCTCTTGGTTCCCCGTAGTAGAACTGCTATGGCTCAGGCTCGTTCCTTTGCTTCAATTGGTCCCTCTCTTTGGAATGCTCTTTCTCCTTCTGTTCGCTCTAAAATTCTCTCTGGCAGTCTCTCTTCTTCCTTCGCTTTTCTCAAAACCTGTTTATTTTCACGGGGCTTAGCACACTGGAAGCGCTTCTGAACGGTTCACCCTACGAGAGGCGCTTTACAAATGCTTAAATACGATACGATACGATACGATACCTATCGATTCTGTTTTGACTAAGCGCCTGCGAGTAAGCAATTAATACGAGAGAAGGCATAACAGCAAAAATGACTGAGTTGCTCTATAGTGTAGTGGTTAGTATGCTGAGCTCTCAATCGAGAGGTTGAGGGTTCAAATCCCAGCCAGGCCAGAAATTTATTTGAGATTTCTGCTTCACATATCCAACTCAGCTATAACGAGTACGCTGACCGTACACTGGTGAGAGTTTCCGTGTCGGTGGGAAGATAAGCTGGCGAGGGAAACGACTGGCCTCATATGTCGAGTCTAAGAAAATGGAGTCACTAACACTTCATACTCATGACTGCCTCGGGGCTAGCTTAAGGGACTGCTCTTCTCTTCTCGTCTGACCGTACACTGTCGGTGGGAAGATGAGACGGAGAGAGACAGAGAGACAGAGAGACAGAGAGAGAGGAGAGAGAGACTGGCCACCAGCCCTCATATTCCAAATGTAAGAAAAGGAAGTCGGTATCACTTCTTATCCAGGACTAGCTTAAGGGACTGCTCTTCTCTTCTCTTAGGATCATGCTGTGCAGGAACACAGAGAGAGACAGAGAGAGAGAGAGAGAGAGGAGAGAGAGAACTGGTCACCAGCCCTCATATTCCAAGTGTAAGAAAAGGAAGTCGCTATCACTTCTTATCCAGGACTAGCTTAAGGGACTGCTCTTCTCTTCTCTTAGGATCATGCTGTGCAGGAACACGGACAAGATCCAGCTCCAAGCCCCGATTATCGTCCAGGAGTACATCGACAAGCCGCTCCTCGTTGATGGTTTCAAGTGTGATATGCGCATCTATGTTCTGTTGACCTCGTGTGACCCTCTGCACATCTTCCTCTTTCCCGACGGACTACTTCGAATGGGAACAGAGAAATACGTCAGTCCAACCGATGCCAACTTGGTAAGAGCTTCTGGGGTGATTTCAGTCAAAAATAATATTCAGAGTTGCATTTTAATAACCTTTAGTGGGTCGAAGATTCTGGTATACTGTCCCTTAACTGCTAGAGTATACTCAACACTTAGGGCCTACTAACGGTCGATAAGCCTCCTCTGCTTGTCGATGCAATGTTTTATCGATCCTAGCCTGAACTTTCACAAGTAATGTAAATTAGATTAATGAAATAATGGTCTGGCTCCAGGTTCCTATTGGAGTCTAACTCGTCGAGCGTGATCGATTTACCGATCGACCAGACCTTTGCTAGGCGATCGACCAAGGAGATCGATCGATCGTTCGTCTCAAATGAGAAGCTCTGGATACGCAACTCTGATTGGTCTGCGCTGAGAGAGGCTCTTTAAAAATTTTCAACTACAATGCAATACTCTTCCAATACGCTCCAAAGTATCTCTGCGACCGTATCCGGCTGCCGGCCTCGGCTATGACCTTCGCCCGCTACGCTCATTAAACCGCCAGCGAGAACTGCTATGGCTAAAACGCGAGCCTTTGCCTTCACTGGTCCTGCACTATGGAATTTGCTTCCTCCTTTGACACGTTCCTGTTTATTAACTGGCGGATTAGACCTCTTTCTTTTCTCTGGGTCTTTCGCACTGGGAGCGCCTCTGATTGATATGCACTGCGAGAGGCGCTATATAAATTGATAGATACAATGCAATACAATATAGTACAAGTAAGTAAGTATATTTTTTATTGAAAAAACCAACTGCTAACCGCATGTTGGAATACTAACGAGAACAGCGATTACAAACCGTTCTGCATAGGACCGGCTCTTCATGCATCTGACCAACTACAGCATCAACAAGCACAGCGATTCCTACGAGAAGGGAGAGTCCGGACTGACCGGAAGTAAGCGGACCCTGACCTTCCTTCGCGAGTACCTCCAGCGCACGGAGAACAGCTGGACGTCACTCTGGAGAGACGTCACCGATCTGATCATCAAGACCCTGATCATGGCGCACCCTCATGTCTACCACGCCTACCGGATGTGCCGACCGGGACAGTCACCAGGAGCGGACAGCGTCTGCTTCGAAGTTCTAGGGTTTGACATCATCGTTGATCGGAAGATGAAGCCGTGGCTGCTCGAGGTAGGCACTTGACTATGAATGGAATTCAAGCTCCGGGTGATTGGGGTCCATAGAGTAGTGGTATTAAACATCACTGGCGTAAAGAAGTTGTTCATAACGAACCTCTAAATAAAAACAAACCCACAAACTCTTCAAACAAACTCCCTCGCATATAGAACAAACTCACTTAACTCATTGATAAACAATGTGAATAGTCAGTAATTTCTGGCTACGAATACGGTTCCCTATCGTTCAGTCGTATTTTATTTCGTCGTATTCAAATCGTCGCAATTTATGTCGTGATTTTTCATTTCGTCGCAAGATAAATCGTTGTACTCAATTCGTCGTGTTCACTTCGTCGTTTGTTACGTCGTCGTTAATTTAGATGGTCGCAGTTTATTTCGTCTCTTTTATCTCTCATAGTACAAAACAAGTAAGTGAAGCAAAGCTAATTTATTAACGAAAGGTAATAGGCTAAACTGACAATAAAGCACATTGATATTACAAAACAAGTTAGTGAAGCAAAGCTAATTTATAAACTAAAGTTCTAAAAAGTTTAAACTGACAATAAAGCACATTTGATGCTGTTTTAGCAGAAAGAGTCAGTTTCAAAATGCGATGCTGTGCCTGTGAGCAATGTTTCTCAGGTATTGCAAAATGTTGTCATTGTTGTACGAGTCGAGTACTGTTTTGATCCTCTTATCAACAGCTTTATATTTCTTCTTCTTTTCCTGAGTGGGATGACCAGCCTGAATTCTTTCTATTTTGTTGGCTACTGTTGATTCTTCCAGGCGTAGCTTTGCCACGAGAGTTGACATTGACGGATGAGCTGTATTGATGACACCTTTGAAAGCATTATGCCAGCCCTCCACAGAATTTGTCGTTCTCGGGAGATCGTCCTTGACGCGTTGTCAACGCGTACCGTACGGGGGGCAGAGGGGGCGAGTCGCCCCGGGCGGCACTTGAGCAGGGGCGGCAAAATAGGGTTGAAGAAAAATAAAAGAAGGAGTGAATGCAGAAAAAATTTGAAAAAGTATAAGAGAAAGTAATAAAAGTAGACAAAGAAGGAAGGAAAGGAAGAAAAATAATCCAATAAATAGCATACAGTGGCGTAATGAGAGGGCGTAGGACAGGGCGACTTCTGACAATTATAGTATAGTAGTAGATGAGGATGAATCTTGCACGGCGAGGAGAGGAATCTGTTTTTTGAAAAAGAGCGGAAAGCAAAAAATGGTCATCAGAAATTTTGGTGGAAGTAATAAATAAAATTTTCCGGAAATTTTCCCAAAATTAAGTGCCAAGGGCGGCATTTTGGGCCGTCGCCCCGGGCGGCATTTAAGCTCCGTACGCCACTGCGCGTTGATATTGTGACCACAGTGACAGTGCGAAAATCGGGCTTGCTTATATAGGTCTACCTTCTTTTATATTCAACCAATCACATACAGGCTCTGTACCACGACTCAATTCTCTGCGACCAATTATAACGACATGATTAATTGGTTAGCGACTAATTGATATACAATTAATTACGATCTAACTCACAACAATCTACGACAAATCTGCGACCAGTTATAACGACATGATTACGACCAATTGATTCGCGACTAATTGATTGCGACTAACTGATTGCGACGACTCGTTAGCGACGAAAGAATCGGCGACCAATTAATTTACGACAAAATGATTAGCGACTAGATGGCTGCGACGAAATGATCTGCGACGATTTGGACGGTTACCACGAATACAATCTTGTATGTTCCCCAACAAACAGGCTACGATATTAATCAATTTGTCACTCGTTCGTTAAATCACTCTCTCCGAGTGAGTCTCTCGTTACGTCGCTCTTTCAAATCGACAATATTTCTGTCGCTCTCTTAAAATTGCTTTCCGATTTGCCGCTCTTTCGTTATGTCGCTCTTTCGATACTTACCCCGGGGTAGTAGACGTCATTCTTCGTATATAATGTTACAAAGGTGAAAGAAGACGACGGTTGTCTGCTGTAGATAAATCGTGCGCCAAGCTTTGGTACAGACGAAGAAGTCGATCAGCAGATCAAGTCTGCGGTGCTAGAGGATGCGTTTCGACTCCTCAACATCAGGTAAATTATCAGTGTTTTAAACCTGAGGGACACTATCCCAAGAATAAGACGAAAAAATACACGGTGATGATGATGATGATGATAATGATGATGATGATGATGATTATGCTGAAGATGATGATGATGATGATGATGATGATGATGATGATGATGATGATGATGATGATGATGATGATGATGATGATGATGATGATGATGATGATGATGATGATGATGATGATGATGATGATGATGATGACAATGAAGAAAAGAAGAAGAAGAAGAAAGAGAATAAGAAGTTGATGATGATGATGATGATGACGACGACGACGACGATGATGATGACTAAGCTTATGATGCATCAGATAATGGTGACGACGACGATGTGATGATAAAGATGATTATTATCAAAATTATGACGACGGCGATGACGACGACGACAATGATGATGACGACGATGTACGTGTACCATGCAATAGACGGTGTTTTGTGAAGGTCAAAGAACAAGCGTCGGAACATGGCCGAGCAGAAGGCTGAGACACAGCGTCGTCTGTTGAGGCCGACCGTCAAGAAAGGAGAGAAGTCAGAGGGAGAGAAACGAAGACAGTCGATCGAACGAAGGAAAGAAGAACTAGTAAGTGAGGTCACGATGTATAACCAATAGGAGCTATATAAATAAGCTAGGTGGTGGCGACGACGACGATGATGACACGATGATGATAAGATGAAGAATAAGAATAGTAGTAGTAGTAGCAGCAGCAGCGGCAGTGGTACAGGTGTAGTGCATGGTACTTGTAAATTGTACCGTCAAACTCAAACATTAATTTCTTCGACCTGCTGAATAACTCCCATGACCCTGACGTGACCATGTAACCAGTGAAATTGTATAGCTGGCCCCGTTCCTGGCGCTATATAAGTGTTCTATTACATTACATTACAAAATCTAATCTAATCTACTCCAATCTTCTCTAATCTAATCTATTCTAATCTAATCGAATTTGCTTTCAGACAAGTTTACTGTGTCGCCTGAAGAAGGAGGAGGATAGAGAGGAGTTTGAGCGGAAGCACTGTGGTCGATACCAGCGAATTTTCCCACCGGAAGATCGGTTTACGAAAGAAAAATACAACAAGCTGCTCATCGAGGCTCATCGCATCTTTCGAACCGGTTCTCAGGGACAGGCGCTTCATCAGGACTTCCTCAAATTCGTCAATAATAATTTAAAAGTATGAATTGTTTTATTGAATCATCATTTACCCCTTATGCCAAATACCATGGGCGTATTTAGAGGTGGTTGCACGGGTTCAAAACAATAAGTTTCCGAAAAATTGTATATGCTTTTATATGCGAAATACTTAAAGAACTTAACTTTTGCGACCATGTCCAATGGAATCCTCCGAAATCGTTTCCTGGCAACGCTACTTCCACTACTCCCAGAAAAAAATTCGGAGGGATTTTAAGTTTTCGGGGGTTTCCATCGGAAATTGTCTAATTTTTACATTTCTAGTTTTTAATAACAGTAATGAATTTATTGGGGGGTTGAACCCGTAAAACCACCCCAAATATGCTCATGATTGCCCTATGCCAAATATCTTTACTTATAATTGTCTGAACATACTTCTTCAATGCATCAAACGTCCGTTAAATTTCGTTCTCTTAACAGTCCCATATTAGTCTGTTGATTGTGTTATGGCGCTTATTTTTACTAGTATTATTTATTTATTTAATAATTAATTAACACGGTCTGTAGCATCACGCGTCCGCTCACTTGGTACTTCCACATCACCGGGCACGGTGACCGATTCGTTGGAGCGCATGGCCTGTAACGCGAAGAGTATGGGTTCGAGCCTCGCCCGAGGTAGTTACTGTGTAGGGACCTTGAGCAAGTCCTTCGCTCACAAAAATTATTGTTCTGCAATATAATTGTATCTGCGACATCGAGGCGTGTGCACTTCTGAACTTGTAAGTTTATTGAAAAACCAACTGCTAACCGCATTTTGGTATACAAAGGTCATCAAATATAAAAAAAATTTAAGTATAAAGCATCCGTGTGACAAATGTTTTACGAGATAGAGAGTTTGCCTTAGGTATTATTCTATTGTGGGTTCTGGGGCGTAGCGAGTATGAAACAGTTTTCACGGGAGGCAGTAGTTGATGTAATACATGTGCAGGGTTGCTGATGATGGTAGAAAAGAGGTTAGAGTCTGCTTTTCTGCAAAGTTGTTCGAAACTTTGGTAGGATTCCGGTAGATAACGAGACCGGACCAAAAAAAAGGAAGGTAGTTGTATTGTAGGCCTATTGTATCACATAGACGCGTCTTGCAACAGTAGTCTCTCCTTTGTTCAAGAACTCCTAAACCACGACTCAACTGATCATCTACCTTCCAACTCTCGACCTAAACGACACCCACCTTAGCAGCTACTCTGACCCCTCTGATCCTCTGGAAATCGGACTCGGACCTTCGGACTACTCTCTCGGACAACCCTTCTAACTAGACGCAGCGCTCGTGAATAAGCTGGTGCCTTGCGCTTGGCTTTCGAGTGGCGCTTTAGAAGTTTGGAGATTAAGATTTAAGATTAAGAGGATTTGCTAAATTGTGTGTTTTTCAAAGGACTTTGAAATTGAAGAGTTGTTGGCCCAGGCTGAGGTGGATGAACAACAGACCAGCAATATACTAATCGACAATAATAGTCTTCTTAAAAAACCAAAGGTATGCTCAAATTCATTGTTTATTAATGATCATAGTCACCGGACCGCTGTTACCATCAAATTAGAATTTATTCACAATGTACACTGACTATTTCTTGTGTATTTTTTGTCACTTCATTTTACACTAACTATTTCTTGTGCATTTTTTTAATTGTGTTGGTGTTCATGATACTTTTCTATTGCAAATTAGTATTCTTTATTTTGTCTTAAATCCTGCTACATTTCTTCTTTGTACACTGGATGCTGTAATGTAGCCTACATTTTTATGTGATGCCCAGAGTATTCTGTTTACAGTAACATTCTTAAATAGTTATTTTAAAAATCACGCGTTTGTCACCTTTCGGAGTGTCACTATGCTAGTTTTTACACTGTAGACATGAAATGATAACGTTCACCATATAGGAATATTGTTGCTATTCCGTGTAACTAGGTTGGTAAATTTTCATAAGCCTAAAATGAATGTACTCACTAGGCCTATAAATAGTTTATTTAGTAGTTTTTCATGCCCAGAATTCTTGATACCTCTTGGCCACAAATCGGCGGAACTATCAACATGAGAAGTTCGAATATATTATTAAAGGCTTTCCCGGAGGTTAACATAATATAACATAACATAACAAGGGTTTTAAGTTTTTCAGAAGACGTTTAGTCTGCGTTAGAACCACTGCAAATTTAGCTGGAACGCCTAATACCCAATTTGCGAATAGCTTCCTCCTAAAAGCGTGACTGTGTCTACATGTATACTGAGACAGTACTATCGTCCTAGCCATTCCAGGAGTCTATAACTCTTGCACTGAAGAATTTCTGCCCTTGTAATGTCCCTTTTGGCGTCTTTTAGCTGACCAAACTGTCGGAGTTGTCAGACTGTAAAATAATGTGTATAGTCTGAGCTGTGAACTATTCGTTTGCAGAAAACGCCTCCAGTACAAGACCAGGAACGGGCGGAATTAGTCCTGTATTCGACAAGAGCGAGCAGATCACGACTTCGTTTGAAATGATCACGCTATAACTCACTGCTTAATTTTTAGAGCATGCTTTTTCTATAGAACTCTTTCGAAGTTGTCTTTCATTTTATGATGATGCTTTAAGAGAACATCTTCGACAGTGGCAGATAGTACTGTGACGTGCCTATAATTATGTGGCCTACTTGCGTTGATGTCTGGTACTGTGCGACACTACTGACGGGTGTATAGACTACAGTCAATCTGAGCTTCTTTGTTATTTGTCTATGTCACATTGTTGACCGTTGAAAACGGATGTAACGGTTTTGAGTTTGCGTAAAGTACAGGTTCTGAAGCATGGCATGTTTTAATTAATAATATAACTTTTTATTTATTTTCTGTTGTTTTATTCCGCTTATTTTGTTTATTTTTGACGATATATTGTTAGTTTAATTGGTTAGTCCGATTTTACTTAACTGCATGATGTAATCTTTTGTGATTTGTGGCAGAGATGGGTAACTAATCGATTAGATTCTAATCGATTAGCTAATCTATTAGACAAACAGCTAATTCTAATTCTAATCGATTAGGTATAAGAATTTGCTAATTCTAATTCTAATTGATTTGCAATTTAACTAATTGATTAGCTCTTTGTCCAAGTTTGGATAATTCTAATTGTAATTGATTAGCTACAAGATTTTGCTAATTCTAATTCGATTCGATTAGGATTAGCATATTTTAGTAGCTAATTCTAATTCTAATCGATTAGCAATTTAACTATTCGTACCCATCTCTGATTTGTGGACAGAACCAAAAACTGAAATGGTAAACATCAAATATATGGACCTATATAATTAGTACATTTAAAGAACTAATTATTCGTAATTTCTTTACGAGTTGTACTAATGTTTACAATTTTTAATTTAGAATAGTATTTTTATTGGTGAACTAAGAAACATTTTAGTTAATGTTTTAATTCAAGAGACAGGTTGAGCTATTTTTGCTGCAATAGAGCAATTTAAAATGTTCAGTATAGACTACGTGATGCTTATAATTCGACCTGCTTGAAATTAAAAAATGTTTAATTGAAAAATGTGCCAATAATATTTAACTGCCAGGTCGCTGTAAAGAATTAAACATTGTCAACACGTTTTTTGATATCAGGATGTAATCAAATATATTGTAGACAGAATTAACATCTTTAATATATAACTTTATATAAATAGGATCTTTGCATATAATTTGTTGTATAAGTATTTCTGTGATATTTTATACAGATATTTGTTGGGATTATTTTGCTATGCGATCAATACATTCTTTGCTGCAAACATGGAAATTAAAGAATTCTATGGTTTCTGTAATTTAAAAGAACGGCTTCTCAACAGTTCACACTGTTCTTTCATGTCTATAATGCTATTATTAATTATAATGATAATGATAAATGATAATGATAATGGTTATGATAGTTATAGTGATGGTTACAGGAATAATGGCAGTAATGGAAGTAATTGTTTGCTGGTGCTAGTGGTAGTGCTAGTGGTAGCAATTGTTTGCTGGTGCTAGTGGTAGTGCTAGTGGTAGCAATTGTTTGCTGGTGCTAGTGGTAGTGCTAGTGGTAGCAATTGTTTGCTGGTGCTAGTGGTAGCACTAGGTTCCTACCAAGAGCTGAATTTTCTCCGCTTGAACTCAACCATAGACATTACTTGGTCTTATAAATTAATGCTTTTTACATACTCTATGTAGGCTACCAGATAGCGGTGTGCCTATCTGTTTGTGAAACAATAAACGAATATAATAATGAAACACGAGTTCCCGAAACAAAGATATTACATCACTGTATACTGTAACACTGTAACAGGGCCGACCTTTTCCCTATTTCTTTTGACCAATTCCGCCAGCGCCTGAAAACCTCTCTCTTTACCCAGTGCCGTTTTAAGGCCTAGGCACGCGAGGCACGTGCCTATAGGGCCCCGCGCAACAGAGGGGCCCCGCGGCGACCCAAAATAAAAACTACATCGCGACCACGTAATAACAATAAGATAATATCACTGATCAATAATAGTGTAAGTTCTGACAATTCTGCAAAGTAAGAACAATAACACATTTTAAGCAAACGTCTGCACTTGTGGTTAAATATAATTATTGGTAGTAAGCGCAGTCTGAGCAGAGCGCTGTAGAAGTTAAACTGAAATAAATCAATAATTTTAACGCATGGAGCACACTGTCCGCACAGTTTCCTGTGTATTTTGTTTGCTTTCATTCGTCTGCTTTTTACAACGCTATCAAAGAATATGATAATTCTAGGTAAGTTAATATTAATTTTTAAATGAAATCTCTCAGTCCTATAGACTAAATCTAGTCATTTTCTAAATTGTTCTAAATTTAAATTATAACAAAGCGTATGCTTAATCAAATTTCTCAGTTAGTAGTTAGCACCGTTTCGGTAGGCCTAGGCCTACTTGGCAAACTTATCTAACTGAACAAAATCTAAAACTGCTCTTTAGCCACTTCCAATGTTTGAAGGTTAAGTTTTTTAAATTAATCAAGAACGATCATCAACAACCGTATGATTCTAGAACGGTTAAACTGCCTGACTGTCATGAGCATAGAATCAGAGGTAATCTTGGCTCTTAGCGTCGGAAATTAATTTCTGTATTTTGCATGTCTCAATTTCAAATGGAAGTTGGATTGATGAAAATAATTCTTGCTTAAGTAGAAGCTGGATTGATTAAAATAATTATTGCTTAAATAGAAGTGGTGCGAGGCATGGACAAAAACAAAAGCACTAGAGAAGAAAATCGAAGCATGCGAAATGTGGATTTGGAGGAAAATGCTGAGGGTCCCCTGGACGAGAAGAGAACAAATGAACATATAGCCTACTGGAAGAGATAGGACACCCAAGAGGAGAGATGACATTGAGACAAAGAGCGCCGAGACAAAAAGTGATGTATTTTGGCCATGTGATGCTCGGACGGCATGGAAAAGGAGATGATGCTGGCGTGTGGGGAGGGAAGACGAGGAAGAGGACGACTCGCAAGAAAGAGATGGATGGATGAGATACACTGAGACGATGATGATGAACATTCCGGAGCTGAGAGAGGCGACGAGAGATCGGAACACATGGAGAAGGCTGACTATGACGGTCGCTAGGATTCAGCGAATCGACAGCACAATGATACTTGCATAAATGGAAGCTGGATTGATGAATAAGAATTCTTGCTTAAATAGAAGTTGGACTGGTGAAAATAATTCTTTACCGATATGGAATTTGTTCACACTTGCAAATTAATTTCCGAAGCTAAAAGTCAAGAGTAGGCCTACCGACTCAGATAGGTTGGAGTCTTTGAATTTTGGTGATGTTATAAGACACTTTGCTCAGAGCAAAAGATGAAAGCGATATCTGTAAGAAAATGTCCTGACAATCCATGTATAGCAAACATTTACTCATTACAATCTCACTTTCAATTTGTATAACAAATTAGCAATAAGAACTTTAACGTATGTTAAACTAAAAACTTTTACACTTGAAGTACAAAGATTGCTGTGTTAGCTGTGCTAGGACTTTAGTACTATATATTAATAAATATGACAAAATGACACATAGGCCTATTATGCACATTCAATGCATTAACGGAATACTCTCTATCTGAGACTGGGAGATTGAGGCAGAAATCGGGGTAACGGTTAAGGTTTGTGCCTAGGGCCCCCAAACTCCTTAAAACGGCTCTGTCTTTACCAGTGCAGACACTGGCCCGGGTCGGGAGCGCCTCTGATTTGAGTGGCGCTATATAAATACTCGATTACGATTACGATTACTGTAAGGCCTCGTTTCAGCAACAGCGACCCATAGACATCTTACATAATATTTTATACACCATGCATAATAATTATTATGCATGGTGTATAACGCCCCTCTCTGCCACGTCAAAGCGTCCTCTCAGATCCTCTGACCGGCTTGACCTTTTTGTTCCCCGTGTTAGGTCCGTGTTAGGACCCTCTCTATGGAATCGACGTCCACCTTCTCTACGCTCTACAATAATTCTCTCTAGTAGCATCTCTACCTCTTTCTCTCACCTTAAAACATTCTTTTTCCTCGGAGTACCTCGCACTGGGAGCGCTTCTGAAAGGCTTATGCTATGAGAAGCGCTTTATAAATGATCAAATACAATACAATACAATACAATATGATGTCTGCAGCGGGCGATAAAGCAAGCGAACGACGTCACGATGACGTCATTCGATGACGATGCCAACAACGAAGACGCGTTCATCGCTTTCGAAAGATCGCAGACCCAACGCTGCGGCGAAATGGTGCCCGGCTTCGCCAGGCGAACGTCCGCGACAAGGCACTCGCTCTTCATCGAGGCCTCCACAGCTGGAGGCGAGGAGACGGGACGAGGCAGAGGCAAGAGCCCGCTACAGCAGGGAGCTTCTCCGGCGAGCCAACTGGTGGGCCAGAGGGCTAGGTCGCTGCCTAGAGGGACGAACATCCATCGTAAAACGAATGCGAAGACGGGCAACGCTTTAGCAACGATGCTGGTAAGCACGCTAGGTTATCGACTTAATTTTTTTAATTTTTATAGCGCAAATCTATGTATTTTTAAATAATAATAATAATAATAAAATAATATCTTTTCTTTAATAAGCGCCTGACAAACGCACTGCGCTGTACATTTACATGTTATGCAATTGAAATCTTAACTACTAACAGAACAGACAGCCATGTAATACAACGGCGCTAATAGCAGCCTACAAAGCAAATCCGCCCAACGGGGCTCGAACTCGGTACCTCTCGGTCTCTGTGCCAGCTGTTATCCAAAGCGCCACGGGCCCCCCAATAAGCTTCGTTTATTAGGTCTAATTCAAGCTGACACACCGCAGTATGGATTACAATTCATAGTGTGAACGGATGATCTCAAGTTATTTTAGGAGTTGCATTTAGCTTTTTGGCAGCCATGCCAGGCGCCCATCACGCCATACTGCTCGTTTTTTTACCAACTTCACATGGCGAATGTAAGCCTAAGTGGAACTTTGGGAGGGTAGCGGGATGTTCCACGCAGTGCCCAGTACAAAAGTTCGGTGATTCAGAATGTGTGGTCAGTAAACTCGAGACAGTATTGTCGCAGAATGTCGTATGGCAAGTTCTACACTATATTGCTTGACATGAGCGCGGACATTAGTACCATAGAACAGACATCGGTCTGCTTATCAAAGTTGATGGCGGTAACAACCCCGGTTCTGAGAATGTGGTAAAAGAACAATTTACAGATTTCACTGGCGAAACTATTGCGACAATCGTCGAGAGCAGAAATCTAGAGGTAGGACTTGAAGAGAGCAAAATAGAGGAAAGGGAGAAAGAGAGTGAAATGGAGGAAAGGGAGGAAGAGAGCGAAATGGAGGAAAGGGAGGAAGAGAGCAAAAATGGAGGAAAGGGAGGAAGAGAGCGAAATGGAGGGTAGGGAGAAAGAGAGCGAATTGAAGGAAAGGGATAGAGCGAAACAGAGGAAAGAGAGGAAGAGAGCGAAATGGAGGAAAGGAAGGAAGAGAGCGAAATGGAGGAAAGGGAGGAAGAGAGCGAAATGGAGGGTAAGGGAGAAAGAGAGCGAAATGGAGGAAAAGGAGGAAGAGAGTGAAATGGAGGAGAGAGAGGAAGGGAGCGAAATGGAGGGTAGGGAGGAAGAGAGCGAAATGGAGGGTAGGGAGAAAGAGAGGGAAATATAGGAATGGGAGAAAGGGAGCAAAATGGAGGGTAGGGAGGAAGAGAGTGAAATGGAGGGTAGGGAGGAAGAGAGCGAAATCGAGGAAAGGGAGGAAGGGAGCGAAATGGAGGAAAGGGAGGTAGAGAGCGAAATGGAGGGTAGGAAGAAAGAGAGGGAAATAAAGGAATGAGAGAAAGGGAGCGAAATGGAGGAAAGGGAGGAAGAGAGCGAAATGGAGGGTAGGGAGGAAGAGAGCGAAATGGAGGTTAGGGAGAAAGAGAGGGAAATGGAGGAAAAAAAGAAAGGGAGCGAAATGGAGGAAAGGGAGGAAGAGAGCGAAATAGAGGAAAAAGAGGAAGAGAGCGAAATGGAGGAAAGGGAGAAAGAGAGCGAAATGGAGGGAAAGGGAGGAAGAGAGCGAAATGGAGGGTAGGGAGGAAGAGAGCGAAATGGAGGTTAGGGAGAAAGAGAGGGAAATGGAGGAATAGGAGGAAAGGGAGCGAAATGGAGGAAAGGGAGGAAGAGCGCGAAATGGAGGGAAAAAGGAGGAAGAGAGCGAAATGGAGGAAAGGGAGGAAGGGAGCGAAATGGAGGAAAAGGAGGAAGAGAGCGAAATGGAGGAAAGGGAGGAAGAGAGCGAAATGGAGGAAAGGGAGGAAGGGAGCGAAATGGAGGAAAGCGAAGAAGAGAACAAAATGAAGGTTAGGGAGGAAGAGAGCGAAATGGATGGTATGGAGGAAGAGAACGAAATGGAGGATAGGGAGGAAGAGAGCGAAATGGAGGAAATGGAGGAAGAGAGCGAAATGGAGGGTAGGGAGGAAGAGAGCGAATTGGAGGAAAGGGAGGAGGAAGAGCGAATTGGAGGGTTGGGAGGAAGAGCGAATTGGAGGAAAGGGAGGAAGAGCGAATTGGAGGAAAGGGAGGAAGAGCGAATTGGAGGAAAGGGAGGAAGAGCGACTTGGAGGAAAGGGAGGAAGAGCGAATTGGAGGAAAGGGAGGAAGAGCGAATTGGAGGAATGGGAGGAAGAACGCGAATTGGAGGAAAGGCAGGAAGAGCGCGAAATAGAGGAAAAGGAGGAAGAGAGCGAAATGGAGGAAAGGGAAGAAGAGAGCTAAATGGAGAAAAAGAGAGGAAGAGAGAAGCGAAATGGAGGAAAGGGAGGAAGAGAGCGAAATAAAGGGTTAGGGAGGAAGAGAGCAAAATGGAGGAAAGGGAGGAAGAGAGCGAAATGGAGGAAAGAGAGGAAGAGAGGAAATGGAGGAATGGGAGGAAGAGATCGAACTGGAGGAAAGGGAGGAAGGGAAACGAAATGGAGGAAAGGGAGGAAAAGAGCGAAATGGAGAAAAGGGAAGAAGAGAGCGAAATGGAGGAAAGGGAGGAGGAGAGCGAAATGGAGGTTAGGGAGGAAGAGAGGGAAATGGAGGAAAGGGAGGAAGAGAGCGAAATAGACAGTTAGGAGGAAGAGAGCGAAATGGAGGAAAGCGAAGACTAGAACAAAATGGAGGTTAGGGAGGAAGAGAGGAAATGGAGGAAAGGGAGGAAGAGAGCGAAATGGATGGTAGGGAGGAAGAGAAACGAAATGGAGGATAGGGAGGAAGAGAGCGAAATGGAGGAAATGGAGGAAGAGAGTGAAATGGAGGGTAGGGAGGAAGAGAGCGTATTGGAGGAAAGGGAGGAAGAGAGAATTGGAGGAAAGGGAGGAAGAGGGAATTGGAGGAAAGGGAGGAAGAGCGAATTGGGAGGAAAGGGAGGAAGAGCGAATTGGAGGAAAGGGAGGAAGAGCGAATTGGAGGAAAGGAAGGGAGAGAGCGAATTGAAGGAAAGGGAGGAAGAGCGAATTGGAGGAAAGGGAGGAAGAGCGAATTGGAGGAAAGGGAGGAAGAGCGAATTGGAGGAAAGGGAGGAAGAGCGAATTGGAGGAAAGGGAGGAAGAGCGAATTGGAGGGTAGGGAGGAAGAGCGAATTGGAGGAAAGGGAGGAAGAGCGAATTGGAGGAAAGGGAAGAAGAGCGAATTGGAGGAAAGGGAGGAAGAGCGAATTGGAGGAAAGGGAGGAAGAGCGAATTGGAGGAAAGGGAGGAAGAGCGTATTGGAGGAAAGGGAGGTAGAGCGAATTGGAGGAAAGAGAGGAAGAGCGAATTGGAGGGTAGGGAGGAAGAGCAAATTGGAGGAAAGAGAGGAAGAGCGAATTGGAGGAAATGGAGGAAGAGCGAATTGGAGGAATGGGAGGAAGAGCGAATTGGAGGAAAGGGAGGAAGAGCGAATTGAGGGTAGGGAGGAAGAGCGAATTGGAGGAAAGGGAGGAAGAGAGCGAAATGGAGGAAATGGAGGAAGAGAGTGAAATGGAGGGTAGGGAGGAAGAGAGCGTATTGGAGGAAAGGGAGGAAGAGCGAATTGGAGGAAAGGGAGGAAGAGCGAATTGGAGGAAAGGGAGGAAGAGCGAATTGGAGGAAAGGGAGGAAGAGCGAATTGGAGGAAAGGGAGGTAGAGCGAATTGGAGGGTAGGGAGGAAGAGCGAATTGGAGGGTAAAGGGAGGAAGAGCGAATTGGAGGAAATGGAGGAAGAGAGCGAAATGGAGGAAATGGAGGAAGAGAGTGAAATGGAGGGTAGGGAGGAAGAGAGCGTATTGGAGGAAAGGGAGGAAGAGCGAATTGGAGGAAAGGGAGGAAGAGCGAATTGGAGGAAAGAAAGGAAGAGCGAATTGGAGGAAAGGGAGGAAGAGCGAATTGGAGGAAAGGGAGGAAGAGCGAATTGGAGGAAAGGGAGGAAGAGCGAATTGGAGGAAAGGGAGGAAGAGAACGAATTGGAGGAAAGGGAGAAAGAGCGAATTGGAGGGTAGGGAGGAAGAGCGAATTGGAGGAAATGGAGGAAGAGAGCGAAATGGAGGAAATGGAGGAAGAGAGTGAAATGGAGGGAGGGTAGGGAGGAAGAGAGCGTATTGGAGGAAAGGGAGGAAGAGCGAATTGGAGGAAAGGGAGGAAGAGCGAATTGCAGGAAAGGGAGGAAGAGCGAATTGGAGGAAAGGGAGGAAGAGCGAATTGGAGGAAAGGGAGGAAGAGCGAATTGGAGGAAAGGGAGGAAGAGCGAATTGGAGGAAAGAGAGGAAGAGCGAATTGGAGGAAAGGGAGGAAGAGCGAATTGGAGGAAATGGAGGAAGAGCGAATTGGAGGAAAGGGAGGAAGAGCGAATTGGAGGAAAGGGAGGAAGAGCGAATTGGAGGTAAGGGAGGAAGAGCGAATTGGAGGGTAGGGAGGAAGAGCGAATTGGAGGAAATGGAGGAAGAGAGCGAAATGGAGGGTAGGGAGGAAGAGAGCGTATTGGAGGAAACGGAGGAAGAGCGAATTGGAGGAAAGGGAGGAAGAGCGAATTGGAGGAAAGGGAGGAAGAGCGAATTGGAGGAAAGGGAGGAAGAGCGAATTGGAGGAAAGGGAGGAAGAGCGAATTGAGGAAAGGGAGGAAGAGCGAATTGGAGGAAAGGGAGGAAGAGCGAATTGGAAGAAAGGGAGGAAGAGCGAATTGGAGGGTAGGGAGGAAGAGCGAATTGGAGGAAATGGAGGAAGAGAGCGAAATGGAGGAAATGGAGGAAGAGAGTGAAATGGAGGGTAGGGAGGAAGAGAGCGTATTGGAGGAAAGGGAGGAAGAGCACCATTGCAGAAAAGGGAGGAAGAGCGAATTGGAGGAAAGGGAGGAAGAGCGAATTGGAGGAAAGGGAGGAAAAGCGAATTGGAGGAAAGGGAGGAAGAGCGAATTGGCGAGGAAAGGGAGGAAGAGCGAATTGGAGGAAAGGGAGGAAGAGCGAATTGGAGGTTTAGGGAGGAAGAGCGAATTGGAGGAAAGGGGAGGAAGAGCGAATTGGAGGAAAGGGGAGGAAGAGCGAATTGGAGGAAAGGGAGGAAGAGCGAATTGGAGGAAAGGGAGGAAGAGCGAATTGGAGGAAAGGGAGGAAGAGCGAATTGGAGGAAAGGGAGGAAGAGCGAAATTGGAGGAAAGGGAGGAAGAGCGAATTGGAGGAAAGGGAGGAAGAGCGAATTGGAGGAAAGGGAGGAAGAGCGAATTGGAGGAAAGGGAGGAAGAGCGAATTGGAGGGTAGGGAGAGTCAATACATGGGAAATCTTTAATGTGTGAAACACCGTGTCTCAGATTTGAGGATTTTATTGTTTGATTATTGTGTTTGTACATCGTATTAAAATTGTCTGGAGCCTATCGCAATGTATCTCTATTGGATCATCATCATCATCATCACCACCAAACTAGTATCTAAGTAATTATAATTTTGTAACTTAATAATGTTTCATTTTTTTCAATAATTCAAGTAAAATTATTCAATTATAACACAATTTTGACAACGGTTAATCGGTGCCGATGTCAAAATTGTGTTATAGTTTAATAATTTTACTTGAATTATTGCATATTCCAAGTTTTTAATATCGATTTTCATCTATCGTTTTACGTCCCTTATTATAGGCTACGCATTAAAACATATATTGTTAACAACTTCCCAACTTAGTTTAAACGTCCACCCTTATAGTTGCGACGATAGATAATAAGTTTATGTTTCGGAACCGAACATTTTGACTTAACAAATAATGAAATATTCGGTCTCATAATGGGTATTGGCAGTTTAATAATCGGCTGTACGCGGTATCGGCATAATCGGCAAAAAGCGATCGGTACAGCTCTAATCGCATGGTCGTTTGTGCGCACTTCTGAACTTTAGAAGAAGGAGAGCAATATCAAATGTATTTGCATTGTATTGTATTCCATTATAAATTAATAGTATTTGAAACTGTACGTTTATTAACAGGAGAACCACGACGAAGATGACATGACGAAGGAAACCCTGACGGCCTTGAACTCTCTGAGGCTCAAGTATCCAGGCAGGACCTACGAAGAAACGGAACTGGTTCTCGCCAAGGCAAGCAATAGCCGGCATTTCGATCTCCGTTATTATCTCTGCTTGAATGAGAGCTTGTGACGACATCTACCTACTGTTGATATGGAAATTATAATGTGCTTTGGTAACGGTTAGCGAAGCAATGGTGATCTACAGACCTCTTTATGTGCTTATTAAGGAGATAAACATACATGATTCATGCCATCTTCAGCTGTTGAAGGGAATCTGTTGGTTGGTTCCTCGTGTGTGCGTGGCCAGTGGCCCGCCACTGGTGACTCTTTGAGATTACCGTGTATTGTTTTGTTAACCGATGTAGCCTAATATATTCATTCGTAATGACAGTTAACATCATATAGGCTAGCGCAGAGAGCGCCTCTGATTAGATATCTTGAAGGGACACTATATAAATGTTCAATTACAATAGCCTATATTAGGCCTATTATACAGATGATATACCCATCAGAATTATTCTACATGTATATTATAAAATCTACAGTAGGCCTAGTTTTTGCTTAGCCTACAGTGTAATCAGAGACATAAATACAAATTACGAAAGTGGAATTACTAGCTCCACAAAATTCGTAATTGTGACATATTATTGTCAAATGAAGTAGTAGGCCTAAATAAATATCAATTAGTCAACTTAATGAAGTATTTGTTTTAAATTTTACGAACAGCTTTTTGAGAATTGGAGTTACCACAGACCTCACGTCGAAAAGTATTGGATCGAAGATTTGGATTCGGTCGGAAGGAACAAGGTATTGTATGCAGAACATTATTATTTAGGAGCGCCATCGTTTCATTGTTATATAGGCCTAATGTCTGTCATTTCAGTCACTGATGTTGAATGATGACGGAGACAATGACTCATAATGACTACACATTACTACCATCATCATTATTCCCCTGGGGGAATGAAGTACCTCAGGGCAAAATAATAATAATAATAATAATAATAATAATAATAATAATAATAATAATAATAATAATAATAATAATAATAATAATAAAATAATAATAACACTGATGCTAGTAATAATAATTATTACAATAACAATAATAACAATGATGATAATAATTATTATTATTAGTGGTGGTGGTGGTGGCGGCGGCGCTAGCAGCAGCATCAGTAGTAGTGGGAAAGGTGTAGTACGTGCATGGTGGTAGCAGGCCTACACAGTCATTTGCCGTACATTTTTTGTCCGGATTCTATCCTTTTGGTTAAAATAAACCAAAGAATAAATAGCAGCAAAATCTTAAATAGTGAATGATTAATGACCTGTATATGTGATTGAGGTCATGGATGTCGTTCGGGTCAAGGTCAACGGTGCCCTGCGGAGGATCTGGCAGACGAAGGACGTCGACCGTCTGCGCCTCAGTCGAATCTTCCATCGGGTCTTCAACCGAATGCTTTGGAAAGAGGGACGAGGCATTCTAGAGTCAATCGACTCGGCAGGGTAGGCAGCCGACAGAGGCATGACATTGTAATGATGGTGGTGGTGGTGGCGGCGGCGGCGGCGACGACGACGACGATGATGATGATGATGTTGTTGTTGTCGATGATGGTGATGGTAGTGAGTTCAACCCGTCCTGAGGGATCTGAGGTACCTCGGGCAGTGGCGTAGCAAAGGATGGCATCCGTCCCCGGGCGCAGCACCAGAGGGGCGCAGAATTAGCTTTCAGTGGTACACAGTACTATGACAAGATGAAGAACGATTAAAAGTCAACAAGAAAATTTAAAGGGGGCGCAGTGGTGATCAACCCTTGTATTGCCCCTGGGCGCTGAAACCGTTTGTTACGCGACTGACCTCGGGGCAAAAAATAATAATAATGACAACAACAAAAACAACAATAGGCCTAATAGGCATAATAATATAAATAATAATCCAGATCTCTCTTTCAGCGCAATGCCATAATAATCCAACACTTTAACGCCATTACCTTCCGCACATTAATCCTAGTCAATAAGCCTCCATTACTTTACTGACAAGTGTAAAGTTAATTTTTCATCGATTTAATGGTCATTTACCACAGAGATACGTGGAGAACAATTTTCGACGAGAACACGGACACTGTGAACTCGACAGAGGGCGCCTGCTGTCATCGGCTGGTGGCGTTGTCTCAACAGTGTCTCCTCATCCAATATAAATACTCTGCGATTGAGGCGGACAGGCCAGACTCTGGACGTCGTCTATCCTCGACAGGTGGCGCGTCCGTCGCCTCCGATGTTTCGTGCAGACCAAAAACTTCGTAGGTATTTTCGAACCCTCTCCAAGAGGAGAGATAAACCCAGGGTGAGAATTGCCGGGGGTTTGGGGGTTGGGTTCAACCCCCTATAGGAGCATTCACAAGTCACGTGATATCTTTGTGATATCTGCCCGCCAACGTTTGTGTAAGTCAAAACATCGGCTCATTCGGCTGTTGCTGGAAGCAATATTGTAAACAAATGAATAAAAACATTCATATTTTGACGATTACTAATGCTGTATTCCTTTTTTAAATGTCTAAATCAACTGTGAAATAGCTTGACGGCATTTTTAAATTTGTTTGCCTTACGTAAACAAAGATATCACGTGACTTGTGAATGCTCCTATTCTTTCTTAGGATACCATAGTAAAGTCTACATTTCGCACACAAACTGCACATAAATCAACGTCTACCCCCCCCAGTTATTTTTTAAAATTCCCTTACTGGATAAACCTTGCTCTTAGTCCCATTTACACGAAATGCAACAATGCAGAATCGACTCAATCGAGCCTTTTCCGTGGTTGGTCCAGTGGTCTGAAACGGGCTCCCCCATGGCAGTCCCACTTTAAGTAATATGGACCAAGGTAGAAATAAAAAAATAAAAATAAATAAAAAGGTTGGTAAGCCTATAAAACAATCATTCGGTATCCAAACAACTCTGCTAGGAAAAGTTGTTTAACGAAGTCTCTGATGGTTTGGACATGTAAAGCCTATAGTCCTAGAGAGAATGCTAGTTGACCGCGAGTCCCACACAATGCTAGATTCGAAGGAAGAAGAAACAAAAGCAGACTAAAACTAGGCTGGATAGATGATATAAATGAGGACATCACCTGGACCGACACTAGGCCTAAGGGGAGCAATGAACTTGACAAATGACTGAGGACAATTGAGATCATTAAATATTAATTTTTATTCGTACTCATCGCCTTCAAATGGCTGACGTCACTAACTGATGATGTGAAAGTTATTGCGGCGGATATGACTTATTTTCGTGCCTTTGAACGACTTGAAAATATTTCTTTCATCTATTAAAGGTTGCCGTCGTCAGAAAAGTCTTGCGACAAATCCGGTGCTGACTCAAACATTCAGGTACACGTTTACAGCCGTCGACTGTCCAGACTTTACTCGGGAAAGTCTCTTCGAAGGCTGTGCAGCGCCCGAATGTGATCCAGCTCAAGACTGAATCAAGACCGAATCAGAATTGCATGGACAGCCAGATCGAGACAGAGGCATATGCTCCTTCATGGAGCAAATAGGGAGACCATGAATATTTTAAAATCTAACGGTGACCAAATATTGAAATAATTAGAAAATTATTAATAATGGTGCCCGTATACATTAAAATAATAAAAAAATAATGAAAATTTAATACTCAAAATTAATGCTGTTATTATTAAAATTAAATTGTTGTTATTTGTTAAATTTAATTAGGCTACATAGACCTGATGTGACGTCACATTTCTCAACCAACCCCCCCACCCATGTCACACATCGTCACAAATTCCCGACCTCCCTCCCCTAGGTGCGTGACGTCATTTATGGACGGTCCCTTACCAATATAGCTACTGGGAAGAAGTATTGGCTTATTTTGCGCGATAATTAGGCATATTGGGTCTATACACGATTGTTCTTAATTTGCTTGTGGTAGGCCTATTGCTGGAATGTGTATTGTTCAGTTCTGAAGAACACAAGTGAAGCACGTTGAAATTCCGGACTCTTCATTGTTAGTTCTACAATTGTCCAGAAGCACGTAGGCCTACGTGTAGGCTACCTGTAATGTAGCCTACACCGCATTACAGCAAAGTCGAGTTACAAATTACAAACTTTGAGACCTAAAGAACACGATGTCATGAAAACGAAATTACGCCAATACTGATATCGCAATATTCAGACAGCCACAACTGAAACTGAATCGATTGTTAAAACGGGGGAAACGAAAACGTATAAAGGCGTAGAAGATCCAGTAGCCTAAAAAGCTTATAACCCGTCCTCTGAAAATCAACTTATAATTGACGATATGATAATTCCTCAGGTTGACTCTACTAAATTCCTTGGTGTCTTCGTCGATCAGCACTTGAAATGGAATGTACATACCCATGAAATATCTAAAAAAAATTATGAAAAATATTGGTATAATAAGAAGAATTTCCCACTTACTCCCCCTTAATTTTGAAGAACCTATACTTTGCTCTAATTCAACCTTACCTAACATATTGTAATTTCATCTGGTCCTCTACTTACCCAGCTCATCTAACTAAATTAAAAATACTGCAAAAAAGCAATACGAATCATAACTAAATCCTCATTCAATTCTCACACCAAATCACTTTTCTATGATCTTAAGATTTTAAATATTGACCAAATAAGATATGTGCAAACTTGTGAATTTATGTACCAGTATGACAACAATCTCTTACCTCCTGCTTTTCTATCTTTTTTACTCCTGTCACGAAAGCTATAGCTACTAGAAGTAATCGAACTTATATGTCTACACATGCTAGAACCAACACCCGTAAATTCACAATGCAGTACCAGGGTCCTCTGACTTGGAACAACTTACCTAGGGATATTCAAGGTGTTACTAATCTATCTCACTTCAAACGACTTACTCGTACATACATACTAAATATTGCCACATGATCCCGTGATCATCTGCTCACAGTCCTTACACTAGTACATGCTTAATTATCTATCCAGCCTTACATTAATATGTTTAGGCCCCTACTTAGCGGGACTCGTCCCTTCAGGTGTGCCTTTTGTTCCCAGATAATTTGCTATATAAGTTCTGTATTTACCTATACTTTTGTTTGCAGAAAATGCTTTTTCTTTACTGATTTGTTAAGTGTATTTTGTCTTGTTTTTTCCGGGATCAATAAATGAATTGAATTGAATTGAAGACCCAGCTCTAGAGGGAACCAGCGTCGTCACGTTTAATGATTTGTTATTTTTCTCAAACCGTCTGACATACTTACTTACGTCTATTTATAGTAACAGTATTTATGTGCGCCTAACAAGAGCATGTTGATTACAAGCTACAGAACGATTAAACAAATCGTTTAAATAAAACAAAATATATAATAACACAAGCAGCTATAATCGACAGGCATACGCAGCTAAATGTAGCTAAACTATATTCCTACTTTGGAACATTTTAGATTTGACAGTTGGTGGGTATTTGTCTTTGGCGTTTTTACTGAGCGATAATTAAAGTAAGATCCACACCGCACATTATCTGAAGTTAGTGTCTTTAAATGGATTTTGAGAGTAGCACTGCTAAAAACGTTTAAGACCTGAATGCTAAATTGCTACTACAGTTGCTGCTGATGTCGAGCATGATTTTGTCCAGATCCGCAAAGAAATAGTGCATAGCGAATCTTCGAAACGTCAATCCTCGAAATGGTTTTCCGGGTGCCGTCCGAATCCCCGAAACCCGAATCCCCGAAAGGAATTTCAGCCGGATCCCCGAAATTGATTTTTCTAAGTCCGACCCGAATGAACATCATTAACAAATACATATTTGAATAGGCAGTATATCGTATACATCAAGGCCACGCTAAATCTTTATCATGTATTACAATTTAACTTTTGTCGGCTCGGCCGCTTTCTAGAAAAGTGTTTTCTGTATCGGGCTTTTGTCTATTTTCAGTATTTTCGGGGATTCCTATGTGCTGACCCCGAATCTCTTCAGCTCAGATCAGAATGGAAATTTATTTTCTATTGAAAACAACATTATTTGCTTAAATCTAACTTTTTCGGTATATTATCCGAATATAATATTCGGGGAAATCGACCGACTAATACATGCTAGTTTTCAGGGTTGCGAACGTTTGGTATCGTCTAAAGAACTTGCTTAAATTTTGCATAAATACCTTCAAGTTTTGTATTTCCATCACTTCTGTCGGTTCAGGTAGACCCCGAAAAGAAAAGTATGCAAAACTGTATAAATGCTAAATTGCACTTTCTTTCTTTGTGTTCAGGTAGAGACCCCGAAAAGAAAAGTATGCAAAACTGTATAAATGCTAAAGAACTTTCTTTCTTTGTGTTCAGGTAGACGACCCCGAAAAGAAAAGTATGCATAACTGTATAAATGCTAGATTGCACTTTCTTTGTATTAAGGACGCCTGACCATGTGCTGAAAGAATCATCATCTTCTGCTCAGACCAGAATGGACGTAAAAGCTATTGAAGAACTGCTTGGCGTTCTTGTATCTCCAGGAACTACCGGTTCAGGTTTGTGTAATTATGACAGGTTTTAAGGTGCCCAGTAATCAGGTATATGTCTTGACCTGTTTGTTATCATCTTCCATGTTAATGTAATCAGGGTCGTTTTAAGGTCATCGTAGGCAGTCTTGCCTTTGTTGACCCCAACTGCCAGCTGTGCATTAAAGCTATGCGCATAAATTTGCACTCACATTATTTATTATTGTAATGTTCTATCATGATTCACGAACACACCTAGTTTTGATTTTAAATCTCAGTTTACTTTTTGTAATGTTGATTATTTAATATCCTGGATATATTCATAAGGTTTAACGCAATATTTCTTTTACTTAATATGTTAAAGTTAAGCTGTTTCAGTACAATTATAACATATGAGTAAACTTACATGTAACATCAAGAGTATATTGTGTTAAGTGTTGCAAATAGTGTAATTTATAAATAATTTGGCTATGAAGGATAATTTAACCTATTGAAACATTTATCTTTTCTTTAGATTCTTTAGAAAACGTGTTCGCCGCTAACATAAAGAATGTCGCTGAAAAGATCAATTCTTCTGAAAAGTTTCAATTTCTTGGGGAGCATTTATCATCCAACGACCTGTGCACAGAGGATGACGTGCAGTGGCGGTTTGCACAGTTGAATCTACGCTTGATTTGTCTGCTACAGACCGCATTAGACGAATCAGTTGCCGCCAGCGACTCAGCCATCCACGACGACCAACAGGCACCAGAAAAGATTCCAAGACAATCTTTGGCGCCGGCGCTTCCTGCAGACTCCTTAAGCATCTCTCAACAAAAGACTGTTACGACATCGCTACAGTTCGTCGCCTGCTTCGGCATCTGTCCACATCTCCTTCCAGGTGTCGGCGTACCGCTGAATAGGCGATGCGAGCTCGGAGGCTGCGTGGATTTGGGAATCTCAGTCAGCCGTGACGAAATGGATCGTAGATTGCTGACGAGTACCGTGACGTTGCTGGAATGCGTGAATAACGTTTCATCGAAGACGCTCAGCGAGATAATAATTTCGAGGCATCTGAGTGATTTACTCGCCGCGTTGTTTCAGATTCGCTACGTGGCTGCACGAAGTAACTCGGTTTTGCGTGTGGCGGAGGAAAAAGATGTGGTAGTTAAAGAAGAAAGTTCTTCTGGTGTGGACTGTCGAAACCAGGGCTCCTGTGGAAATTCTGAGATGCATGTAGAATGTCTGCCATGGCGTGATATCGACTTCTGCAGGCAACAGCTGGACATCCTGTTAGAGAAATCATATCAACCTATGCTCATTCAGCAGCTTCTCATCCTGCAGAATGGGCCACCACCTTCTCCAAATCTCAAGGCATGTATGCTTGTATGTGTTTATGTATGTATGCATGTTTGTGTGTTTATTTATATAGCATCTTTTAAGAAGAAGAGTAGTCCTGTAACCCTTTAACGATGAGTGTGTACTAAAATGTATGGGAAACCAATGCAGCTCGTCATTAAAGGGTTAAGCTGGCTATGAGGCAGCCATGGGTATGAAGAGTTAGCGATCTCATCTTCTTAGCTCGGCATATGATGTCCTTTCCCAGTCCTTAACCTCTTCTGTCTGACACTTCCCATGGTCAGTGTACTCATTATAGCTGAGTTTGCTAGGGGGTGCATTTGGAGCAGAAATCTCAAACCAGGTATCTGCCCTGGCGGGGATTTGAATCCCAACTTCTCAGTTGACAGTTCAGCACACTTAACTACCACTATCAAGGACCCCTCAGCTATTAATAATAATCTTCTTGTGGTTCTCTGCCTCTTAGGCAGGTTCAAATGTCCGACGTCGCCACTCCTCTCGTTGTTGGGCCTCTTCTTTCAGCTTCCTGTAACCGTTTGTCATCATCCAATCCAGCATCATCTGTCTTGGTCTTCCTCTTGTCTTCCTCCCCTCCATTTTGCCTTCTATGACCATTCTTAGTAGTGAGTCTCATCTATTAATAATAATAATAAGAATAAATGATTACAATTTATATGACGCCGTAGCACAGCAACGCCGTTACAAGGGTACCTCACTGTGATAATGTGATATTTAATCTTATGATACTGATCCAGCATGATAACTACTACACTATCAAGCACCCCTCAACTATTATAATGTAATATTTAATCTGAGCACCTTCTCATGGTACTGACTCAAATGTGTGGATATGAGTAACAGGTTAGAGTGTGATTGTGCTGAACTGAATTTATCTGTTTGTCTAATTGCAGGTGGAAATGGTGAACGTGGCACCAGTACCACCTCCAGTGTGGCTGAGAAAGCTGACTCGAAAGTGTCTGGTTGCGGCCATCATGCGACCTTCAGGAATTCAGTCGCTTTTTGCCGTTCTACTTCAGGGAGAGAATGGTACAACTGCTTGACTTGACGTATTCTATTAGGATCTCATAACCCGAGCTATCTCATCTTATGACACCACCTATTATAGTATGGCTTCTTGACACAACCTATCATGTCATGATCATTACCTTATAAGCTGACATATATTTTGACCTAAAGACCCATCATTTTATGTTACAACATTGTATACTGACCTATATTATAACCTCATGAGCCAACCTTTTATGTTAATGCTTTTATGACCAGGCATATTATGACATCATAATCCGACATAACTTATAAGTTGATCATATGACTTGACCTGTATTATTATGACTTCATGACTCGTATTGTACAGTTAAGTTAAAGATTGTTGCTGTATTTACTGAGTAATGGTGTAAAATGCTATGAAATCCATCTACCTTTGATTTGTAGCTAAGCCTGTAGTAGTATCAACTGCCATCACATAACTCATTTGGCAACTAGGTAGCCTTATGCAGTGGAACCTAGGTCCCGTCAGGTCTGCCTTTTGTGCCCAACGATGAACCATGTTTGTATGTATGTATGTATGTATGTATGTATGTGTGTGTGCATACTATGTATGTATGTATGTATGTATGTATGTATGTATCTTCTTTAATGAAAAGCACTAGCAAATGCACAGCACTGTACATTGCAAACTTAATCCATACAAACAATCTAATAGGATACAAACAATATAATAATAAACAACCCAAGAATAGTGACTTAAGAAATGGGATTACTTGATTTGTGAAAGTTCTGTTAGACCAAATAATTGATATATTGATTGATTGAATGAATGACTGGATTGAGTGATTGATTGATTGATCTGTGAGTTGCTTTTACTTGTCGTAGAAAAGTCTGCCGAATGGAAGCACTATGACGATATTGCCAAGATCGTTGTTGACATTCCTCTTGGAACAAGTACCACGGTGGAAAACTACTACGAGAAAATATCGCTCCAGGTTAGTTAAAGATGAAAACCGGTTAAAGTAAAAATATCGATAGGTAAAGTTAGTTTTGGAAAGATATTTGTTGAATAAGCAAGCTCCCGACCAAATTAGACAGTAAGGTCATCAGGCACCTTATCCCACCAGATTTAACGTAGTAGATAATTAGTCTATTAGACATTTTTCTCTCTCTCTGTACTAAGTTGGGGTATGTCAACGTAACGTTTCAATGAAAGAGTACATATGTAAAAATTAATAATAATATTTGTTTATTAATTCAAACTGACAAGTATGCAGTAAAATTACGTGATATAGTAGTAACAGTAGTTTAACAGGAGTCGAATTTAACTGTATGGCAGCCTGCAAGACGCCCATCTGCTCATTTTACCATCGCCCCTAGGGAGTGGAAGGCTGAGTCAACCTTATGGGGCTAGCAGGTATCGAACCAGCGTCCTTCTGATCTTCATGCCAGCATGTTACCATTCAGCCATTTCCGTTCCAAAGGACTGCTCTTCTATCTATTATTTATCGATTTATCTGCATTTATCGATGATTAAGGTGAGTATTTGTTGGATATTTATAGATTTTGGAACTTATTCGAATGAATGCAAATCGAGGGGCGACTGAGAATGATGCTCGCGCTTCGCACCGGCGACACTGCGTTCGCGCCGCGGTTCAGATGGTGTCACTGATGGCGTTAAGACAGCAACAGCTGACGGACAAGTTCTTTATGAATGTGCTTCTCAGTCCACTGCTGCAGTGCCTTGAGAAGCCAGGTGGGCTGGAAGCTCTGCTGTTTCATGATTTAATGATTGATTGATGGATGAATGGATTGAGGGATTGATTGGTGGATTGATTGATGAATTGACTAATTAATGAATAGATTAATGAATTGATTGATGAATTGCTTGATGGATTGATTGATTTTTGGGATTGATAGTTGGATTGATTGATCAATGGATTGATTGATGGATTGATTGATCGATGGATTGATAGTTGGATTGATTGATGGATTGATTGATTGATTGATGGAGTGATTGATGGATTGATTAAGGAATTGATTGTTTTATTTGATTGATTGATTGCATGGGTTGAAGATTGATTGATTAGTTGATTGATGGATTCCTGGATTGACTGACTGATGAGATGCAATTTAATTTGTTACATGAATTTAGCATAACTAAACTCATCAACTGATATTAATTCACTTTATTGGGTTGATCAATTGTAATTTGTAGCACTTTAGTCTAATGGCATACCAAAACCAAGCCAGATGAGCAGTCCGTAAGACTGATTGATTGATGGTTATTGATTGACGAAAGTCACTCGTTGGTTGATTTGAATGATTGAAGCCTTTACTGAACACCTTACAATTTAGTGATGCAATCACCATGGTAACAATTCCGTAATTGTATTGATCCATTTTCAGAGGATGTTGGTGACTCTGTTTCTGCAACTGGATCTCCTCATGTCGTTGTAGAGGAAAATGTGCTGACCTCTTGCATAGAAGACATATCCACAGTCAGTCTTTAGCATCATCTTATGGAAAATTACATCAATTTAACATGCTGAGCAGTGATGCCATTTAACGTTTTCGCCGAGACGTATATCGTATCTAGACATGATGATAATTTATTGTGAGACTTAACAATTTAACATGTCTGTATGTAACATTAGTTGTACTTGTCTGGTTTTAACATGTGTTTAACATATACCCTTTTCCTATCAGCGTAATATCAGTTTAACGTGTGTAGTTATAACTAGACTAGTACAAACATGTTCGTATGTGACACGTAGAGTGAATTTAACATGTCTAGTTTTAACATAAATTGTATGTGACACAGGTGTTGAATTTACCTGTAACATGTCTAGTTTTAACATTTGTATGTGACACAGATATTGAATTTAAATTGTCTAGTTTTAACATTTGTATGTGACACAGGTCTTTAATTTAACATGTCTAGGTGCTCTGTGACTTGTCTGGCTGTAGCATGAATTTAACATATCTATTTAACATATCTAAACTCAGCTAATGATTATTGAAGCAGTTGAACAGTTACCCTTTTTCAGAACTACTCCCAGAGAATCACATGTAATAGCATTTTATTTGGGACCATCTGATTGACAATGTTTGGTTTTCTGATGCAGCTTACGACTGGTCCAGATGCTTCATTGGTTGCCCTCTTGAACCCGGTTCTGGGTGTACTCTTTTCTCTCTATCTTCACGTTCGACAAAGCGTGACATACTTAAGGTAGGCTTGGTGTAAGATTCTTAAGCTAGGCTTCATGTGACAGTGACATACTTTGGGAACTTCACTTGAACTTAAAGTTCAAGTGATTCTGATTTATGTATGTTGTTTTGCTTATTTATATTCTCAATTTTTAATATTGTGTTTTGAATATTTTTACGTAAATATGTATAGAAGTGCTAAACAAGAAAGCTTGTAAATTCTTTTGCAGATTAACAGGTTACTTAAAACTTCATGGGATTAACACTGTAAACAAATAAATATTAGGAAAAATAATTACTATATCGATGCATACATGAAAATTTGAATAAATTCATAGAGCTTATGCTAGTTAAGTTCTTTTTAAAGTATCCCATGAATTATTATTATTATATTCGTTTATTATTGGCACTCAAGACAGCTGACACACCACAACTGATTACAATAAGTTCAGCAGAATAATAAAGATAGAGTTCAAAATATATAACTATGTTTCATGAGATATGGAACTATTGTTATATGAAACAATTTTATTATTAGCCTATATGAAACAAATTTCTTTCTGCTTCAGGAGCAAAGTGGAGGAGATCTTGCACTGGATTTTCCGCCATATTGATCTTCCAACAGCTCTCGGCTTCCTCAGCCAGTTCTGCCTGGAGATGAGCATCGATCCTAATGATATTTCGATTGATCGAATGAGCGATAATCTCAAATTCTGCGGCGGAGAGAGCGGTGGACTGTCAGTCGTGACACAGCCGAGGAAGTACGTTTGGCCTCATAGTTTCTTTTCATTATTATTATTATTATTACAAGCATGTTTAACGTGGGTAGAGTCACTCAGAAATGCAAATCTATTAGTTATGTAATTGTATGGGTAATGTAATATGTTGTCAAAGGACTTTAAATATTGCACCTTTTAAGAATATGTCAAAAGTTTAATTCATCTGCAGATTTTCTTTGCTGAGAGTTTTTACACCCAGGACTGATGTGGTGATGGAATTGTAATAATATTGTAAGTACCCTGGAAACTCCTTATCATCATCAGTTCCTGACGCCAGCCAATTGGCGGCGATGGGTACGAATAAGTGAGCTCCATTGTCCTCGGTCATTTGTCAAGTCCATTTCTCCCCTTAGTGTTAGTCCAAATGATGCTATGTCCTCATTGATATTATCTATCCCGTGCAGCTTTGGTCTGCCTTTGTTTCCTATATTAAATCTGCTCCTGTTTTAGTCTGTTTCAGATATACATGTAATCGCATGCAATGTATGTGCGCTTGTCATATGAAAATAAAGGCTACTTACTTATTTTATCTGTTGTAGAAAGTCAACATTGGATATCAGTAGTTGGGAATCTTTGGCTGAGAATGTTGTGCATTTAATTATTTCGACGAAACGTCAAGACGACGTTGGTGCCGACCTATTTCTGCTCTGTCTTAAGGTCAGCCAACACGGTTAAACCTCCATACAGTGTAATTGGAGCCAGGAAACAATTTCGGGGTTTTCCATCTTGGGGTTTCCATTTTGGGGGTTTCCATTTGGCATGGTTGCAGAGTAAGTGTTTTTTGGCAATTATTTATTTGTGACGCCCATGGTAATCGAACATTTATAAAGCGCCACACAGTGTTTGGGGTGGTGGTGGTGAATGATGCTAATCAAAGTGGTGGTGGCAGGTGTGGAATGGACTTCCTCCACCGGTTCGCTCTGCCATCCTTTCTGGTAGTCTCTCCTCATCTTTTTCGAAACTAAAATCCTGCCTTTTCCATCGGGTTGCTCGCACTGGGAGCGCTTCTGAAAGGCTTTTGCTGTGAGAAGCGCTTTATAAATAGCCAAATACAATACAATACAAGGTGTTGATGGTAAGTAGTGACAATGATCACGACGATCAACGCGATGGTGGTTGTCATGTACTTGATGTTTTGGCGAAAATTTTACAGTCATTAACGAGAAAAAGCCTCTTAGACCTGATTTCTCCTTGTTAATGACATTAGCTATTTACTGCCTGTAACAAGTTGTGTCTGTTTCATGATTAAACAAATATTGATTAATTGATGTTAGTAGGTGGTATGTATGTGTACATGATTTTTATTGTAGTGCCTGAGTGATATCGTCTCAGAGGAAGTGGATTCAGCTGGAAGTGACATAGTCATAGATAGCCTTGGAAAAAGTGGAAGAGGAGGAGTCTTTGGATCCAGCCATTTTGATTTGGAAGATGGAGAGGCCAGTGCGGAAGCCAGACGCATCCAGAGGAATCTCATTGTCATCACACTGTTGACGAAAATGTGCGATAAAATCGGACCCTCGTGTTTGAACAAATCAACGCACATTCTCGGCTTTGTTGAGGTTTGTCTTGCCGTCTAATGTGGTTTCTCGGTGTTTGAGTAAATGCTTCAGTTACTGGTTGGGTGGTAACTTCTTGGTGTTCTGTTGGGGTTAATGATGCACCTGTGGGGTATTTTTAAAGGTAAATGCCTTGTTCTCTTAAGGTAATGTCGCAACATTCACATTTTTTGCAGTAAACATTTTTAATAATGGATAATGGAGTGGGTATGACTTTACACACAGTTACAAATGTAGGAAAAGAGGGTGATGGGCTACCTTAACTCTCTGCAAGAAGTAAGAGGTTGAAATCAATAATAATAATGATAATAATCGTTTATTAATTCAAACTGACACATACATGATATAGTAGTAACAGATGATAACAAGTTTAACAGGAATCAAATTTAACTGTATGGCAGCCTGCAAGGCGTCCATCTGTCCTGCTTATTTTACAGTCGCCCCAGGGAGTGGAAAGCTGTAACCGCTAGATTACATCTACTTGAGGCATGTGCACGTATTGTTTTGGTTTTTCCACAAAGGCAACCTTGACGAGAGGAGTGAAGATCTTGGAGAATACAAGTGACACAATGTTTGGCGCCTTCGAAATGGAGACACTGAGTATGGCACTCGGTCTCCTGACGTCACTCTTCGCTGACAAAGAAAAGGTTCGTTTTTTATCATACACGGTTTTCTAGGCCACGCCCGTGCAAAGCTGGTAAGTGGCCCAAGCCATGAGGGAATTGTAGGCCCCCAGTAAATTCAAACTGCTCATTAAGTATTTTGGTAATCATTCAGTGATAACTACATATGATGACATGATATCTGCATATAATACACAATTAATCATCAAAGATTTTAAGAGGGGAGCAAGATGGGTCAGTGGTAGAAAACTGCCTTGCACAGTCTGTAACTAGATCATGTACAAATATCTCCCCTGTCCCCTTGGACTCTTATCAGGAGAATAAGCCCCTCAAAATCGTAGCCATAATTTCATTACATTAATTTCTTGGCATTTTTATACCGACCGTTTGCTATTTCTTTTGATCAGCTCTCAGGTTTGAACTGGCAGCGGATGCAGGAACTTATTCCTCTTCTTCAGAAGTTGTCGGATTCGGATGTTGATCCATCACTTCAGGAGATGGCGCTCGACCTCCGCATCGCCATAGCAACACATGGTCTTGTACACCTTGGCACCGAGTCGTCCAGCTCAACCGTCGCCAGCGGAAATGAATCGAAAAGCAAGGAACAGAGAGAAGTTCCGAAAGACAAAGGAACACACACAGAATTAACAAAGAGCGTTCCTGCTTCTTGCACAAACACAAAGAAGAAGTCGCCGTTAATTGAAGTTCTGAGTAGCACCGAAACATCAGCTTCACCAACTACAAAGTCTGAATCCATTACCACCTCGTCCGATTCCGCCACTAAAGACGCTCCCACCTATCAGCAGATGGCAGCACTAGTCTGCGAGTCCTCAATTCCAGAGCGCGGCTATGCGCTCGTTGAGCTGCGAAGGCTCGTAGAACAGAAGGATGTTGAGACCCTGGCAAATGAAGAAAACATACTAAAGATCTGCTATCTCAACCTGGTCCACCCTGACACCTACATATACCTGGCGACCATTCAGTTGATTGTGGCTCTTGCGTATAGGAACCCAGAGATGGTGATACCAGAGCTCGCAGAGAAGTACGCCGCGAGCTCGGAGGTGGAGAAAAGTTCGCCAGAATTGCGGATGAAACTGGGCGAGGTTCTTGTCAAAGTCTGCGTCGGTCTTGGTTAGTCGTAATCTTTTGTCTAATCTAATCAGCTATTCTAATCAGAACCGGATTTAGGTACAGGCAATTTAGGTGGCTGCCTAGAGCGGCATCTTTCAAGGGGTGGAAAATTCTGGCATAATAAAGCAAGAAAAGCGTATTTTTTCTTGAAATTTAATAATAATAATAATAATATCTTTTCTTTAATTAAGCGCCTGACAAACGCACTGCGCTGTACATTTAAATGTTATGCAATTGAAACAATCTTAACTACTAACAGAACAGACAGCCTGCAATACATTAACTATTAAATATAAAAATGGCATTTTTGTCCTGGCCTATAGCACAAAACTATCAAAGGCTGCTTCTGATTCTAATTTACTGTACTGATCTAATGATCAAATCTATTAGTCTACTTATTTTATCTAATCTACTAATATAATCTATTAATTTTAGGGTTGCAGATTTTAACGATTAATTAATCAATTTATTGTTAACAATTTTAATCGATTAATTTTGGCTTGTTCAATTAATTTTTTTATTTCATGATGTCCAGTGGCCCATTTCCGGAGTAAACAATATGGTGAACATTGATAATGTGAAATGTTTGAGTTGAAAATTGAGCGATCATTTTAAATGCTGATGGAAAGTCGAAGATGATGACAAAATTAAGTGTCTTCATTGCAATAAACAGTTTGCTTACCATGGTTCAAAACTTATCATCTTCAGCATGTGGAATGATTGTAGAAAGAAAGTAGTAACTGACTCAGTTACTACATTTTTAGAAGGTTTTCACACTTTATGTAACAGATACCAAATTAATCGAATTTAATTGATTAATCAAAGTTAAATTTTGGAGATTAATTTTTTTAATAAGAACCAGCCCTACTTACCATAACTGACTCAGTTACATTTTTCGCACTTTATTTAACAGATACCAAATTAATCGAATTTAGTTGATAATCAAAGTTAAGTTTTGGATATTAATCAAGTAATTTTTATAATCAGAATAAGCTCTACTTAAAATACTTTGAGAGCGTAGCAGGATATACAGCTGTCGCTTATAATACACATGTACAACAGTTGGTCTACTCACTGTACGCAGAAAGTATGTGCCAAAATGATACTCTCACAGCATTTAACATGTATACTGCAGATTAATTTTGCTTTCTTACGAATGCAGGTGACATGGTGCCACACTACAGAGATCTCCTTCTTGGGTCCGTGCTCTCGGCTGCCAAAGACCCAGACGCGTTGGTCCGAGCAAGTGCCATGTCCAACCTTGGAGAGATATGTCGACTGCTACGATTTGGCCTTGGAAACGTCATCCATGAGGTAGCACTGCAAATCTATCTGATCTGGCTTTAATCTAATCAAAAATAAATAAGTTGACTCTAATCATGTCTCATGATTATCTTGTCTCAATCTAATATTATCTGGGGTCTTATCCAATATTGTCTTAATCTGTTGAGATTCATATCTGAACTGTTATCTGTAATAAAATAAGCATTAGTAAATAATATACTGAACTGTAAATTTTTGCATTGCACATTTATATATATATATGTGTGTGTGTGTGTGTGTGTGTGTGCATAAATTCGAAAAAATTTGCATGAATTTGCATGTACACGGGACATGGTAGCCGCTTGGTTAGAGTGGTCGCCTTGTAACGTGAAAAGTACAGGTTCAATCCTCTTTCCCTGAGATGATTACTGTTTAGGGACTTTGAGCAAGTCTTTCACTCACAATTGCTCAGTACCATCGATTGATACTTGCTTAATCAGTCCATAATAATAATAATATTAATAATGATAATGTACAATATTTCTAATCTAGTGACTTCTTTAGCACCATTGTAATATTGCACATTAATTGACGATTGCTCGAAACATTTTAACTCACAGTCAAAAGCAGTAATCATTGGAGAAGCCTGGTTTAAAACTTCAAGGTCACAGAAACATGAAGTGAGGATAAGAAAGTTGAAACATTGCTTGAGTATTTCTCATCTGTTTCTTTTAGATATTCGCCTGTGTTCGCAATCTGCTAAAGTACGACGACAGCGTTGAGGTCAGAAGAGGAGCAGCCATGTTTACAACACTTCTGTTGCGCGGTTTGTCAAAGGACATGTTCAAGGTAATCGTAGTCGTAAAATCAAAATTTCTAATGTTTGCCCGTCCTAAGACGGTTAAGAAGAATTTAAAAAATCACCCCACAGGCTGCTTGCCCGCGGGCCATACGTTGGACAGCACAGCAATAGACTGTCGCGCACCCCAATTTTCATTACACGTAAATTTGATTATACACACTGGTTTAAAAACATTTAGGACGGGCAATAATCTTGTATTAAAAGAACATCAACGGGCAGCCATATTCTTAATGCGTACTTAGTAGCGCCACCTAAGTACGCCACCTACGGTAAGGAAATGAGTAGTAGCATAACAAAAAGTTCATTTTATGACTGTGATATTTCTGATCGTTTATATTATTAGTTATTATTATTATTATTATTATTATTATTGTATTAAATACTGTTTTGTATTTATTAAACACTGTTTAGTAATTAATGAAAATAATAATTAAGATTAATTGCTATTCTTGCATGTGTATTTGTAGGTCCTGGAAAATCTTTCAGTGCAGTTCTTACGTCTTATCAAAGACGTTCTGAAGCACGACAAAGACGATTGTGTTCGACATCACGCCCAAGCGTCATTAGAAGTGCTGGAAGGGATCGTCCAGGACTTCTTGACGCCTCCGCAGACAATGGAAAAACTCATTCGTTTTCCTTGAGATTGTAATCATAATTGAACATTTATATATCGACCAATGGGTGGTTTTATGGGTTCAAACCCCACCATGAAATAAATGCATTACTGTTATTTAAATTGGTTTTGCTAACTGATGTAACATATTCGTTCATAATGACAGTTAACAGTCATATAGGCTAGCGCAGAGAGCGCCTCTGAGTAGATGTCTTGAAAGGGGTGCTATACTGTCCCAAACTGGTCTACACGAGGTGGCCAGGGCCACCACTGTGGCCCGTCTCCTCTATGCCGCACCTGCCTGGTGGGGCTACGCCAGCGCTGAGGACCGTTCCAGACTTGAGCGTCTGGTGCAGAGGATGCAGAGGATGGGTTTCCTCCCACCGCGATCGCCGGGCGTGGAGGAGATGGTGGGTGCAGCTGAAGAGCGACTGCTCCAGGCAGTTATTAGGAATGACTGCCATGTCTTGCGAGGGCTATTTCCACCAATCGTACAACGACGATACAACCTCCGCCCAAGACGTCATAACTTTGAACTGCCTGCTAAGGACGTGAAGAACTTTATCCCTTGTGTACTTTACAAACGCTTGCCCTAAGTCTCACCTGACTGCACACCTGTCTGGTTTTTTTTTTGTTTTTGACTTCATTATTTAACATATTTCTATTGTAACTGGTTGCGGTCTGTCAACCTGTCAGAAAATAAAACGACTATCTATCTATCTATATAAATGTTCAGTTACATTACATTAGAAACTAAAAATGTAGAAAAATACAACTGTGTCCAATGACCCCCGAAAACTACCACCCTGAAATTGTTTCCTGGTCACGCTTTTCTATCGGCTCCTTAAGACTGCTTTTTTTCTGCTTGGCCTGGGTCGGGAGTACCTCTGATTAGAGATCTTGAAGGGGTGCTATATAAATTTCCATTGACTCAATGACTGATATTAAGTGTAATTAAAAACATTTTCAGGTAGGCTAGCAAACTTTGCTCAGATCGGTAGATGAGATCTTTACAGAGTTCGTTAAATCCAGGTTTTTTGTTGTTGTGTGCATTATATGGGTCACAGAATAAAGGTTTTTTATTGTGCAATTGTGGTATGTCCACAATAGCAATTAACTTGGACTTTCCCAGGCTATGAAACAGTGGTTTATGGTTTTATACTGCATCAAATGCCTTGTTGTTGAGAAATTATAAAAATCAAGAATCTGTTTTAATTGAATTAAGAGTTTAATTCGTGTAGGTCTTTCCTACTAAAATCCAGAGATAATAAGTCATTTCTGGTAGAATACAAAGCTGGTAGGTAATTCCTGGTAGAATCCAAAGATCTTCATTTCTGGTAGAATCCAAAGCTGGTAGGTAATTCCTGGTAGAATCCAAAGATGTCTGGTAGGTAATTCCTGGTAGAATCCAAAGATCTTCATTTCTGGTAGAATCCAAAGCTGGTAGGTCATTCCTGGTAGAATCTGAAGGTGGCAGATCATTCCTAGTAAAATCCAAAGATCTTCATTCCTGATAAACTGCATATACAGTAGCGACGGCGAATAGCGATTCGTTGTTGAATGAGGCGGAGGCGAAGTTGTCGGTGGCCGGATCCCAGAGGCATCGGCTGCCGAAGTGCGTTCCCGGTCGCTCCCCGGTGCTACCGAGGCTGACGACGACGACGAACTTGTACCTTTCGACGCCAAGTTTCTTCACGGCAGTCAGGATCTGTCCCACAAGGGACTGACTGAGTTCCTTGCACCTGTCGAGTAACGTAAGTTCAAGGTGTATGTGGGGATTGTATGGTAAGTGTCATGAAAAGAACGGTTAAGTAGGCCTACTTGTAGGCTCGAAGTATGTATGGGAATGGTATGGTAATTAGTGTTGATAAAAGTTCGGTTGAGCTAAGTTCAAAGTATGTATGAGATTCATGGGAATGGTATATATATATATATCTTCGTTTATTGATTATTCGGGATGTCACACCGCATCCAGGTACATTCCAAGTATGGTATGGTAATTAGAGTTGATAAAAGTTCGGTTAAGCTAAGTTCAAAGTATGTATGGGAATTCATGGGAATGGTATATATATATACACACACATATATATATATATATATATATATATATATATATATATATATATATATCTTCGTTTATTGATTATTCGGGATGTCACACCGTCCAGGTACAAGTATGGTATGGTAATTAGAGTTGATAAAAGTTCGGTTAAGCTAAGTTCAAGTGTATGTATGGGGCCGTCCATAAAGTACGTCACGCTCCAGGGGAGGGGGGTTTAAGAAAGTGTGACAGTTTGTGACAGGGGAGGGGGTCAGGCCATGTGTGACGTCACACATTTATTTTTATATTTCATTTATAATTTATTTTTTATTTTTTTAGCAGAATTTCATAGCTTTAAAAATAATTTTCAAAAATTTTCTGAAACATTTTAATTAGTTTTATGTCAAAATAGCATGAAATTCATATCTCCTGAATGTGTTTTTTACGATTCCTCTCGCTAGGAGCGCTAGTAATAATGCTGTTGCGAAGCCTTGTTTATGTATTAGCCTTGCTTTCGGAAGTATTATTATTTCTATGTTGAAAGTGTGACGTACTTTAGGGGGGGTCCGAGTTTTGTGACAGTTTGTGACAGGGGGGGGGGGGGTAAAAATGGTCAAAAATAGCGTGACGTACTTTATGGACGGCCCCATAAGGGAATATAAGTGTCGTGAAAAGGTTTGTAATAAGGTAGAGCTACGTTTAGAGTATGATGGGAATGGTATGGTAAGTGTCGTGAAAACGTTGGATAAGGTTCCGGTATGTTCAAAGTAGGCCCTATGTATGGTTAAGGTAAATGTCGCGAAAAGGCCGAGTAAGGTAGGTTGTGAAAGAATTGATTGATTAACTAATTAACTCGTTAATTAATTAATTAGTTAATTATATAAATTAATAATTAATGCATAAGCATGCGTACAGGTATTCCTGTGTACCTGTTTGTGTCGTAGGTCACTTCCGTCAGTGCTTCATCCAGAACCTTCTGAACCAACTTCGTGACCTCGTAGAAGCTGAACCTCGCATCCGGTCCCATCTTGTACGTGTTCTCGTACTCGATGCTGGCGTGGTTCAGCTGGAGGGAATGCGATCCACGTCGGTGGTGGCCGTGCCCATCACTGATCGACCGGTCGGGGTTCGTGTCCCCATCCCGGTCCCAGTGGGTCCGGCGCGGCCGCGGCTGGGACCCCCGATCCAGGTTCGATCGATTCCGGTCGGAGGTCTTGGATTTCTTTTCGGACATGGTGGAGTGCGACATCGTGACCTTCTTCTCGGATGGGTTCAGCTGATTCTGGTTCTTGTCGATAGGTTTCAACTGGGAAGTCTTTTCCACCGTTTTGGAAGCAACGGACTTGGAATGCGCCGGTGACGACATCTCGTCTCGTGGAGTCGCTGCCTGTCGGACTTGGCTGGGAAGTTTTCACTGAAACTCGTAATCGTAATCTCCAAACTTCTAAAGCGCCACTCGAAGGCCAAGCGCAGGGCACCAGCTTATTCACTAGCGCTGCGTCTAGTCAGAGGGGTTGTCCAAAAGAGTAGTCCGAGGGAGGTCAGAGTCCGGTTTCCAGAGGATCAGAGAGGGCACAGCAGATGTTAGGCGGGTGTCTTTTAGGTCGAGGATTGGAAGGTACAGGATCAGATGAGTCAGGATAAGAGTTCTTGAAAAGGAGAAACTACATGTCATGTAGCCTACGTGGTGGTCTTAGGTTTTGGTGTTGACTTTCAGAAACGTTTGACGGTAGGCCTATTTACGACAGAGATACTTTCATTGTAGAAATTGTATCTCTCTGCATTTATTCGGTAGGCCTAGGCCTATAGCTTCGAAATCGCACTGGCATCAGTTCCTAAAAGAAATCTATACATGAATTGTACATGTATGCATAATTTACATCTCGAAACGTGTGTGCGTGCGTAGGTGTGTAGGTATGTGAGTGTGTGTAGGTGCGTAGGTGTGTGTGTTGGTGTATGTGTGTGTATAGGTGTATGTGTGTAGATGTATGTGTTTATATGTGTATGTGTGTGTATGAGCGTGTGTGCATGTGTGTAGGTGTGTGTAGGCGTAGGACCTGTATAATATAAGCTTAATGTGTGTAGGTGTGTGTGTAGGTGTGTTTGTGTGCGTGTGTGTGTAGGTGTGTGTAGGAGTGTATGTGTGTCAGTGTGTGTGTTTGGGTGTGTGGGTGTGTGTGTGTTTGTGTAAGGCCTTACACTCTACATTTCATGCTTAATCCGATAGCATGAGGTGTGTAAACGTCATTGATGTTGGCGGTCGTCTTGGTTACAACACCACGCCCATGACAACCATATATTTAATTCATGAGCGAAGGCAATTACAAGGTCCGCCATGGCACCGTATATATATATATATATATATATATATATATATATATATATATATATATATATATATATATACATATATATATATATATATATATATATATACATATATAATATACACATATATACATATTATATATACATGTCTCAGAGGTTGGTGATTGGCACGTACGATGGACTGTGTATACAGTTGTCTACAACGTTTGCGTGACGGGGCCAAAGCTCTTAGTTGCCCTTCGGCCCCGATTTGACGAGCTCCTATTGGAAATCAATGGTCATGGACCGCAAGCCGATTAGGTATTCATCCGTCCATGACTGGATTGGTGCCCCGAGCTGGCTTCAATGCCTTCCAGGAAGGAAGGAAGGAAATGCAGGGCAGTGGAAGCACTTTCCATCGTCTATAATTGATGCTCTGACGTCATGCACGATTATAGCGGACGATAGGTGTCGCTCAAGTGCGTCGGATTATGCGCGCTTTATTGCACGAGTCATCATCGATAATGTAATGTAGGCCTAATGTAAATCTTCGAAATTTCTCACGCTAAAACCCAGTTGGCTACATTGTTAGAGCCAGCTAGTGGCGTAACGAAGGGGGCAGAAGGGGCCAACGCCCCCGGGCGCAGTGCAAGGAGGCGCAAATTTGGCTTTCAGTGGTATGCACAGTACTATGACAAGAACGATTAAAAGTCAACAACAAAATTAAGAGGGGGAGCAGTCATCAACTATTGCCCCTGGGCGCTGAAGCCCTTCGTTGCGCCACTGGATAGAACAGCGTTCCCAAATCTTTTTGGGCTACGGAACCCTTTCGATATGAAAATATTTGGTAACATTAGGCCCTATAGGCTACTATAAAATGTGCACGGCTTAGGCCTAATTATCGACAAGTAGGCCCTACAATTCATTGTAAGGCTTTCATTGTCAAAACGACGCGGTACTTGACAACCGTTTCATATTGGATGGTTATTATTATGGGACTCCCTATACATTAACCGCCAGGGCAATTTTTTTCGCAAAGCAGAGGGGAATGTCTTCCGATCACGCATGCGTTGCAAGCCACACACACGAAGGCACGCACACACACACATAGGCCTACAGAAAATACATAATATTTAGATGTCAATATTATGTTCAATTCAGTTTCTCTGGTGCAGTAAAAACGAATTTAAATTGATATTCAGTTGCAATTGTAGCGTTTGTACTTTGTACCCTCCTCAATGGATGTCGCCAGCATCGCTTTGTCGACTAAAAGCCATAGGTGAATAAATAGCTAGCACTCTGCATGACGCTCATTTGGTTTTGAATAGCGCTCTGAATGGCGCTCAATTTTGATTTTTGAATAGCGCTCTGCATGGCGCTCAATTTTGATTTTTGAGTAGCGCTCTGCATGATACTCGTTTGGATGCTCATTTGAAACTGAGTCGCAGCCTGAGTTTTCGTCCATTCCACTCAATGGCAACTGGCATAGGCTTACGGGAAGTTTCAGTGGTGGAGGGAGGCAAGAAGTCGCAAGCTTTTACTTTTGCCCGAAACAAAAATAAATCCAGAATGATTGGTGTCGTACCTACGTATGATGCATATGTGAGCTCTTTCTCCCGAAAAACTGGAAATCCCGAGTCAGAGGGGTTGTCCAAAAGGGTAGTCCGAATAAAGGAGGTCCGAGCCCGGTCGTCAGAAGGTGACGACCGGGCTGAGTAGAAGTCAACGTGGGTGTCGTTTAGGTCGAGAATTGGAAGGTGGCGGGTCACATGATTCGGGGTAGGAATTCTTCAAGAGGTGAGGCCTCAGTTTTTAGTGGAAAGCCCAAGGAGTAGGGATGAGCCGATTATCCGTTCGGAAATCGGATCCGGCCGGATTTTGCACTAAGCTTAATCGGCATTAATCGAAATCGACGATCCCAGGACTAATTAACCGATCCAAATACCGAAAAAAGTAATATTTTTGACCAAAGGCAATTTCTTTTTTCATTAATATAGAAATAGTAACCTGTTTTGGCGAGCTCCTGCGGTAATCTTCGATCTTTAATTAATTGATATAGTCCAGTGTGATTTTCGTTAACGATAACGATAACGAAAATGTTCGTTAACGAAAATAAAATGATTTCGTTAACGATAACTATAACTATAACTAAAAAATTCATTAACTATAACTATAACTATAACGAAAATAACACTAACGAAAATTCATCTTTATTTTCGTTAATACAAAAATAAAAATAGGAAGTGCAATATGGACGAACATAAATGAGAATGAAAAATGCGAAATTTTTATTGTGAAATTTGTCAGTTACTTTGAAACTCGTGTATTGATGAAGCTGAATGTACCCATTTTTCTCTGAGTAAATTGTGAAACAGCGTAAGTTTTAACCCTCAGGCTACCAAGCTTTTGTAACACGGACTATGCCACTCGGATTTCGTTTGGTTTCACATATCATATCTTGTAATACACCAATGGATTCAGCATTCAATTCTGCACATGGTATATTTAGTTGTACATTATTGCACCTCGAAATTACATAATTTTAACATCGGAACTGATAATTAGCGATATTTTATATTATTGCGTATATTTTTTACTTGTTAGATAAACAAATATACGATTATGTGCTTTGAAACTGATCTACGTATCCAAGATACACACATATACATCCCTACACATGTTTATATATGCATAAATATACATTCATACATATATTATCCATACATATATATTGGTTTACGTTGTGATGCTGCATACAGACATTTTCACACAGATTACGCGTATTATTATTTATTTTCATCACTTCCGGTTTTTAAAAGACAAACCTGTAAGTATGCAAATGAAGCCCTACATTCCCTCTAAAGAATGGTATATTTGTTTCTCTTCTGGGAAGAAAACTGAATACGCTACAGACAAAAACTAAGGGGGGAGTCCTTCCATTCAGCCATTTTTCACGCATATTACGGGTATTATTATTTATTTTGATCACTTCCGGTTTTCAAAAGACAAACATTTAAGTATGCAAATGAAGCCCCACATTCCCTCTATAGAATGGTATAATTTGTGTCTCTTAATATTAAATGACGGATAAGATATAGTCAAAAATCTAGGGGGGTGGTATCCACCCCCCTGGTGCCTCGGGTATATTGGGTATAACTTTTGAATGGCGTGGACTACCACCATAATGTTTACCTCAAAATGTGCGCCAATGAATCTGCTACAGCTACCTAATTTTCAAAATTTTTATTCCACACGGGAAACATTTTTATGCATAAAAACCTAGGGGGGTGGCAACCACCCCTTTGGTAGCCTGAGGGTTAATACGCACAATTTTGCTTATAGACTTAATTATTGTAACTAAGTAGTAACTAAAATTAACTAAAATAAAATCCATTAACTATAACTATAACTATAACTAAAAAATAATACTAACTATAACTATAACTATAACTAAAATAAAAAATCATTAACTATAACTATAACTATAACTAAAATAAAACCTGTAAGGAAAATCACACTGATATAGTCCGTATAAATTGGCTTAATAAAATTGTTACTCGACGTACGTGTCAACAAAATGGCGGAAAGTCAGACTTTTTCTTATGCCACTCGGTTTCAAACTTTCATTTGCTAATTTCTTTTAAATAGGCTAGTTCAGTGCATAAACTCTCATTGGAATTACATCTATCGAGAATATACAAGTTTTTGTTTTCATTTCTGTTTCATTAACTATTAGGATCGGAATTGGCGAAAATAACAGGCCAAGTATCCGGAATCGGAAATCGGTACAAAGTGCCAATCGGCTCATCCCTACCAAGGGGTGATGGATAGATCTCGATCGAGGAGCCTGCATGAGGCAGATGATAATAATTTTCGTTTATTAATTCAAACTGACAAGCACGCAGTAAGATTACATGATATATTTGTAGCAGATGATAACAAGTTCAATCAGGAGTTGAATTTGACTTATGGCAACCTGAAAGGCGCCCATCTGTCCTTCTACTCATTTTACAGTCACCCCATCTGCCTTACAGTCCTACTGCTCATTTTTTATAGTCTTAGGCCTATAGCCTAGCCTATACGGTTCAGGCCTACATGCAGCGTAAAGGCAATCATTGTGTTTAACGCATATTTCCACAGCTGTTAGTTTACTGAATTGAAAGTCATTGAAATAATTGCTAAAATGCATAATCATTTACCGTTCTGCGTTGTGTGGAATCCAAAGAAAAGAGAATTCCGCGTCTCCTTCGCATTAAACGTACGTAGGCTACCACTAATAGCGGTACACATGCATACAGCGTCAGTCGAGCGCGTTGACCTTCTATTATAGAATCGCGTTTACTAGCCCGCGCACAGGTGCCGCCACACTTCCATTCTCAAAACCGATATCCATTTATTTTGCACGATTATTAATATATAAAAAGGACTCTATAATATCAACGACCTTATATATATATATAATATATATATATATATATATATTAATTTTGTAAACATCGTAATTTGGTAATTCAATGTTATGCTTCGTTTTTTCTTTGCCAGTTCTTAGTTAGGCATTTTTGTGAATAATTGTGATTGCTAAAAATAATGCATTTCATATTTCATCACAACTTTTTCCTTAATTTCAGTAACTTGGGATTTTTTGTACACTTTGGACAATCTTGGGATTTTGCTGACTAGAGCTTGGTATTTCTGAAAATGGAGAGTGGTCGCACTGCTCTGGGCCTTGCTGTTGTAGAAATGGCGGAATTCTTAAAAACGATCAGTTCCTGGGAAGGAGGTTTAATTTGGAGATTTCTATTTAATTACTTGTCTGATTGCGCTTTCTTTATGTATTTTAATACGATCATTTTGCTTCACAAATATTGTCGGCGCTGTACCGTTGGCACAATCGCCGTATGATAGTTTGTAAAGTGAAAAGTTTGGAGTGCACCCTCCCCTGGGTTCATTAGGCTTAAACTAGATCATTGTAACTCCGGTCATGGGAAATCTAATATACGTCGGCATTGATCGTTCCGGTTAAAAACAGTAATTTGAGTAATAAATCTTGAAGCGCGTTGACATTAACTTCACCACTTTATACTGCAGAAGGCAATAAATGCAGAAGGAATTGATCAATAAACATTCAGAATCGGGGTGCGTAGGTTTTCTCGCGTCGGTTATGGTCAGGTTACGCGTCGTGAGAGTCGGTTAGGGTAAGGTTAGGCATCGTGATGTTCGGTTAGGGTTATTGTCATCATTATAAAACATGGGACCTTCAGCACAGCATGCCAAAAGATACTGTAAAACGTCAGTAAACTTACGCACCCCGATATTAAATGTTCTCCAGATGATGTACCAGGATTAGTCCAGCCACTAACGACTAGTCAGGTCGGATCAATAAGAACAAAATTTTTAATAAAAGTTTTAATAATCTGGAGCTTCGTGAAGTACGTATTTAACATTTTGTGTTGTGAATTTGTTGTAGGCAAGGGACGTGGGTTAGGGGGTCATGCAGATGTTGTCAACTCGACACCATCCCTTGGATCGGGTGAGATGCGGTCTGTGTCGGTGGGCTGCGTCGGAATCGGTAGAGGAATTCAGAGTAGCTTTCCAGATGGAAGCGGACACGATATTTCAAGTGCCAAGTTGGTTAGTGGCAGCCCCGGTAAATCCAAAACACCCGCTTATCCTGGAACTGGTAAAGATGTTGACTCGCTCCGTCCTACAAGGAGCAGTCGGTTGATCGAGTCGTACAAGGAGTGGTTTGAGGGGCAAAGCGGAGAGGCGCTATTCAGCAAACGGGAAGCTGGAGACGCGAAACTTCTGACCTTTCCTGAACACCCCATGACCTTGATATCTGCGCCAGCAGCGACGAACCTCACACCGGTGGAACATGTCTCAGGAATGGAGCTTTCCCTACCACCAAATCCACCAGAGTGTGACCAGCACCTGGGCTCCTTGAATGCTGATACAGCCAGTTCATCCATGACGACCCCTGGTGTCAAAAACTGTGAGGTTCTGGTGATATCTGAGTATATTAATCCATTGGAGTCGACGCCATTGAGCTTTGATGGTGAGCAGTCCGCTCTGAATTTGGCTGCGGCGGTTCTGTCACCCCATGCCTCTACATTCACCGCGGCCTTCTTGCCTGGAGTTCACCATCCACAAAGGGAGCCAAAGATACCAACTGATCCTGTAATTAATGCTACTTTCTTAAATAAATCTATATAAGAATATTAGGGCTGCAATCGATTAATTGTTCAAAATTTGAATAGATTAATTTTGGCTTGTTCGATCAATTTTCTTACTTATTTCATGATGTCGAACGACCCATTTCTAGAGTAAACAATATGGTGAACAATGATAATGTGAAATGTTTGAGTGGAAAATTAAGTGATCAGTTTGCATATTTGCAATTTTAACTTTAACATGTGGAATGATTGAAGTTTTTTGTGGAAAAAAGTAGTAACTGACTCATTGACTACATTTTTCATAATTTTTTTCGTGCTTAACGTAATGGATACCAAATTAATTGTATCCTTTTTGAGGGATTTCTAAATGTGTTTTATTAAAGTCCAGCCGAATTTTGTGGCATTGTAGGAGCCGTCGTTGTCTCTGGAACCGACCTTGGCAAACATCTTGCACCATACGTTCCAGCTGCTTTCCCAGCGTCCTGGAACCTTCATCGGTGTGATGCCAGCACTCGTTTCAATTCTCAACGTCAACCTTCGAGAAGAAAACGACGTGGAAGAGATCATCGACTTGCTGTGTTTTGCGGTTAGTCTCGGTGTGAAGGTCTAACCCAGGCATGGGCAACTTCTTTTAGCAGAGGGCCGCCCTATCATTTTAAGGGCAGCTCAGGGGCCGTATGCCAGTGTTGGGCTAAGTTTTGCAGATTCATTTGCCCCAGAAAATGAGACAATATTAATTTTATTCAAACTAAATATTTCAGAATAACTGTCAAAGTAAATGAAGTTAATTTGGATGGTGAAAACTTAATAATCCTAATACCCACAGTCCAAGACTACAATAAAAGACAAAATATGTTTAAATTTAATCAGTTAAAATTAAAATCAATTTAAATATAAAAATACATAAAATGGATAAAAAGGTTCCCAAGTGCCACGTACAATGCTATTATAAAAGACATGTCAAGGGCCGGTTCAAAGCTCCCAGGGGCCGGTCCGGCTTGCGAACCGTATGTTGCCCACCTGGTCTAATCATATGTACTTGTATATATGTTGCTTCTTTTTAGGAGCAACTGTGGGAGGTGTGACACCTTTTAAGGAGCTACCGTGGGAGGGGTTAGTTAAATGGTAAAACTCTTGTTTGAAGAACAATAGATATTGAAAGACGCGGTTCAATACCCATAGCCAAGACATGTGTTCAAATGAGATCACGAAATTTGTACCATCATGTTTCAATATTACTTACTGCGGTTTGTCAGTGAGCTTGTCAAGAAAGATGAATATACTGCCCTCAAAAGCCAAAACGCAGTAACTCGGAAAACCAATATTTTGCACAAAGTTGATTTGAAAGTTTATTAGAAAAATCTCGGAATTTATCTATTCAATCCCAAAACTATTTACACCATAAAATGTATTAAATTGTGGGTATTTTATTGTTGAAATAAATTTTTTATAATATTAGTGATTTTCGATCAAAATACTCAAAAATCGTTTGTACTGCGTTTTGGCTTTGCATGAAATTCCCATTTTCATGGGAATTGAACTAGCCAAACACATTACTGCGTGTGGGCTTATCAATTTTATTCAGCGTGAAATGGTAATAAGGATTGCACTTTATAACTTATATTGTTATTAATTGCCTTTGTTTTAACTTGAACAACTTGAACATCAAGTTAAATTTGAACATCAATTAGTAAAAAATTATTGTAACAAAATATTGACTTTAGCTATAAAAATTGAACTCTAACTAGTATTTTGTCATGGAAATTATTATAGTCAATCACTGTTGCTTTACAGATATTTACTGATAGAATACAATGTTTTCAAAAAATAATGTTTTAGCAAATTCATTGAAAAAATTAAATTTGAAAACAAACAATTGAATATTCCACATTTAGAAGTCACTTTAGGTAACTTAACTCCCCAAACTAAAGCAATACAGTAACAGATATGTAAATTATTGGCTGTTGACTGAGTGCCACAACTAATTAGCAACTTTCTACTATTTTATTCAAAATTGTCAACCAAATCAGAAGTGGTTGAGTATTGACTTCCATGATAGATCTTAAAAGTGAGGTGTAGGTCTATTCAGAAACACTTGGTACTTTTTCACTTTGAAAATGCAGATATCGTCGAACGTTGACGTGGGTAGTTTGTAATAGAACTAATTTTCTGTATTTTAAGCGTGTGAGAGCTTTTTTCCGGCTTTCTGACCTTGCCTTTGCGTCCACACTTTTCTAAAGACAGACTCAAAATTTTGGCAGCTCTGCTGTTACAATCTATCCTTTATAATAAAGAACATCGAAGTCTGCAATATATTTGAGCAAAATATAATGTAAGACATTTTTCAAACATCTTATCTAGTTTAAATGGCATAGGCCTAATTTAAAAATCTCGTCGTAATAACTTTCATTCCATAAAGCTCTTAGCGAAATATCCCATTCAGTTCTTGATAAACAAGCAGGGAATTTAAACCAAAGGTTCTTGGAGAAGAGTGCCTTAATGCTCTCTGTATAATAAATAGGGCCTACATGTGAAGTTCGACATGGATACCTACATTTTAAATTGATCAAGCGATATTGGTCTCTGAATTTTTGGGTATATGACTACTTAACATGCCTGCAACATGCCTACAATTCGACTGAGGCTGCTACTTAGAGTAAAATATCTTAAAACTTCATGTAAAAGAAAAACCTAATAATTCAGTAACCATCTATCCTATCCGTGTATTAGTCAAACCCAAGTAACCGCGATACAAGCATCGTGTAAAAATATAGAAAATATTAATCAACAGACTGTTTTACAATCTGTAATTATAATTCACGACTGCAACAATTAAAAACGTTTTACAATTAAAAACGCTTTATATAACTTACTTCAGATTAATTCGGATTGATAAATTTGTTTCACGCTCATTAATTGTAAACAAAACCGGAAACAGAATGCCTAAACGCTGACTTATTACAAAGCCATAACGCAGCACTGCGTTTTGGCTTGGTATTCGTTCGTAAGAGCAGCAGAATACTGTGGTTATAACGCAGTACTATGTTTTGGCTTGGCATCGAGTGACAAATATCCGACTTACTGCGTTTTGGCAACACTAAATCTCGGAAACTAGTGATAATAGAGCTTCGACAATTTTTTAACATGAAGATAGTGACATCTTAAGTGCAAAAATGTAAAAAAGTGAAAAATTTTTTTTTTCGAGTTACTGCGTTTTGGCTTTGGAGGGCAGTATATTATTATTATTATTATTATTATTATTATGATAACAGTTGGAGTTTTATTTTGCTTCTTTCCCCATACATGTCTATATGTATCCCTCCTCACTGGTCCTGACCATATTCTATTGCAGATACATTTGCCTCAGGTTAAAGACCTTTTCCCTCTTCTCTGTTGCCCACACAAATTTCATCAGGCATCTGACTAGGTATTTATTTATTAAGGAAATTTATGTAGTGTCTGAAGCACATAGAATCGAGATATCTTGAAATTGGCATTATATAAAGGCTCTTGATGACTAGTATGTTGTTCGATTAAAGAACCTGTTGTGTGCAATTCATTTTTGTCAGAGCATCAATGATGAGAACTTTCGATATAACGGAGCGAGGGTCTGCACACACCTGGCTAACGAGCTCCAGTCGTTTCGGTTCGTGGAGCACCTGTTGGACAGGTATGATTTGTCTTTCTTTTGGTCTATTCTTTATTCTTATAAGCTAAAGGCTCCACACGCATAGGCGTTGCTACATTGAGGCACGAGGAGGCAGTTGCCTCCTCTTGCTTCTTTATATACTGGAACTTCGATTGACCCTTGACCCCGATGACCAGGATTTTGCCAATAGTCTGTGAAATTGCCTCATCTTGAATTTAAGTCTTGCTACATGCCTGATCCACACGTTTTCAGATGCCTCTATCAGACTATCATTGTTTGGATTGTTCCAGTCTTTTGGCTGAGACATTTTTAAGTTAATAATGACTTTATTAATATTGTGCGTGATCTACTCTTCCACTTATCTGTGCATTATTTCTGTTCTCAATGACAATTAACATCATTTGGGCTTTTCTAGGCAGAACTCTTGTCTTAGGTACTTAAGAGCAGTGTTTCCGTTAACGCCCAAATAGCTGTTTTTACGTCCATAAAAACGTTCAAATTATTCGGTGTGATAGCCGAAATACACGTCCAAAAATATTCTAGGTCAGGGTGTAAATCTTTTTGGACTGTAACGGAAACACTGCTTAAGAGGATCGATAAGAAATGTGTAGTTGACTAAGTTTTGAGTGTATGACTTATGGAGGGTCTGTATGTTGGACCTTTAACACTTTAACGACGAGAGTGTACTAAAAGCAACTGGGAAACCAGTGCAGCTCGTCGTTAAATTGTTAAAGGATTGTTAAAGGACTTTCTATCCTATAGATTTATAATAATAATAATCATAATAATATTTGTGTTTATTGACAAGCTCACTGACAAGCCGCAGTAAGTAACACTGAGACATGACGGTACAAATTTCGTGATCATATGGAACATGTGTCTCTGACTGTCTCAGAGCCTTTTAGGCGCTCGCTCATTTACAGCTGCCCCTAAGGAGTGGAAGGCTGAGTCGACCTAGAGGGGCTACGGGTATCGAACCGCGTCTTTCAAGATCTATTTGGCTTCTTGTTTCATTTCCTTCTTTTATTGGACAGAGTCTTGTTCATTTCTGTGACGTTTTGTAGATGCCGGAGAGAATTCGACCGAGGATTGGATTCTATTTGGTTTGCGGGAGACTGGAATCTGTGTGGAAAGGTGGCTCTGTTTATTGGCGAGCTCATGGTTCAGCTACAGGTATGTCAGTCTCATCTGTTCTACTGCTCATTTTACAGTCTCCAATAGGGAGTGGAAGGCTGAGTCAACCTTATGGGGCCAGCAGGTATCGAACCCGCTGATCTTCGTACCAGCGTGTTACCATTCCACCATCTCCCCATGATAATAATAATAATAATGATATTTCTGTTTATTAATTCAAATTGACAAGTATGCATTCAGAATACATGATTTAACAGTAACAGATGATAACAAGTTTAATAGGAGTTGAATTTAACTTATGGCTGTCACCCTCTAGGGAATGGAAGACTGAGTCAACCTAATTGGGCTAGCGGGTATCGAACCCGTGTCCTTCTGATCTTCATGCCATCATTGATTGACTGATGAATTGATTCTTTTGTCTACTATTTCAGTAAATTGATTGATTGATGATATTTATGGATTGGTTTTAGGCAGAAGTGGGCCAACCAAGTGAAATCCTCGTCCGTTTTGTCGTCCATCTTCTAGATCGTCTCCTTTGTTTTGACGATGAGGCTCTGTTGAAGTGCCTTGTTCAGTTGCTTAAGGTAAATCCAAACACACTTCCCTCCCTCCATGGCTTTTATGAACTCCCTTATTAACTGATTTCAACATACGTAACTGTGAGCTCCCCATGTTTGACAACCTGACTCATACATATCCTGGTACATGTATGCCAGAAGTCTCCTTCCTCTAGTTCAGCGGTGTCAACAGTGTTTTAGTGTTAGGCCAGTGGCAGTATTTTCCAGCCAGTATGCCGAAGATGCCCGAGCAAAATGGGGTAGGGTTCTGGGAAGGGGCTTGTCCGTCCCCAGAAAATTTTTGCAAAGTTAAATCTTAAATGGTGCATTTTAGCATACAAACACTCATTATATTAGGCTTATAAAATCTTAAGTCTGAACTTCATTATCAGTCACGAACATTAGGTAGTGGCTTAATAAATGTATAACAATGATAATGGTACGAAATTTGTAACAATAGAGAAAAAAGGAATGAATTGATCTTGATCAGCAGGTTAGGTCTTTATGTTCATTATGTATTTCGTTGTATTAATTGTGTGTATTATGTTCATACTTATGATTTTCAGAGGAAACAAAAAAGACATTAACTAGTATTCTAGGACCAATTGTCAAGCATGTATGAGTAATGTCCGATTGTTATAGGGCGACCCTGTTGTTCCCTTGGGTCTTCCCATTCAGTGGCGTCACTAGGGGGGTGCGGGGGGTGCGGACCGCACCGGGTGTCACCATCGTAGGGGTGACACCAAAGTGACAAACGACTGTCTAAACAAATTTTGTGCCGAGTTTCAGCAGAAATTTATTATTTTTAAATTAACAGTAACAGACAACAAAAACATTTTTCGTAAGCCCAGCTTACATGTATTGTATCAATTTACCTAAAGCTGAAACTCTATACTAATTTACTTGTTAGAGAATTCTAATGCGCTACGGTCAGTGCGCTCAATATTACCCAATTTCAATAATGCTTCAACTTGGTGAAAAAGCTAGAGGCACTAGGACGTTCTCTAAATGAGAAGCACAGTCACCTGGTGAAGCATTCAATTGAACAAGCCATCAAAGAAGTAGCAGCCATATCTGTTATTGTTCAAGTGAATAGTCTGATAGCTGCCTCTGAAGAAGATCGAGTTGTCCATTCCAAAATTGATTACTTTCCATGATGAAGTGTCTGAGAGTATACACTTTTAATAGAAATACCAGGGCTGAGAAGGCATCTGAAAGCAGCAGAGATTAATCTGGAGTAAGCCAAAATTGGGCAATATAAGACGTTTTGACATTCATTGCTGAATGGGGCTCCGTGGAATCTCCCCCATTCCTTTCAGTAAGCCTAAAATTATTTCTGACGAGCTGTTGTCTTTTGGCTTTTTATGTGAGAGAAGCTTTCAAAGCTTAAACTTATAAAGAACTCTTTTACGATCTACCATGGGGCAGTCAAGGCGTTCCGATCTTGCGATAGTATCAATTGAAAGTTGTTGCCGAAAGGCACTGATTTTGATTAAGTGATTCACAAGTTCGCAGTCTTGAAAGCTAGGAAAGGTAAGTTCTGATCTAGTCGAGAGGTTCACTAAGTGCTGAAAGGCTTATTTGTTCCTGTTTTTTTGTTATTTCATTTATGAGTATATTGCCATATATCAATATTTTTCATGGCTAACCTGATTTTAATTGATAATATTCCTGTATTACAATGTTTTAATAAATAATCAGCCAAAATTCCAATTATTTTTCCTTATTATATAAAATTTTCCAATTATTGACACTACTGTATAGTTATTATAAATTATAATATAATTTTCTGTATTCTTTAAACGTTATTTTATAAGGAGGCTGCAGGCACCTTCATTGCCCCACACAGTCCACCAATATTTGCTAATTTTATTTTTAGTGATGTAACTGCTGACCTGATGGTAAATGATTAAAATAAGAAATAAAATAACCAAATATGCATTTGTAATATTTTAATTCTGCTAGTTGTTAATATCACTAATTTTATCATTACATTCTGTTATATACAGGAATTACGATTTACGGGTAACATTAGTACAAAAATCCTTTATAAGATTCTGCTTGGTTGGAAAGGGAGGGTGTACATGGGGTGACACCATGAGTTACCGCACCGGGTGACACCAACCCTAGTGACGCCACTGTTCCCATTGTCACTGGATTGTCATGCCTGTCTTATTGCTGAATGTGAATTGTTTGGTGAACAATAAAGTATTGATTGATTGAAAATACATACATATGAAATGATCGTCTTTGCAGTTGACAGGTGCCCGACTGAACGAGATCGTCCATGAGGATCTAAGTCGGATCATGGCCGAGATCCGCCAGTCGGTTCTTCTGAAGGCGTCTTCCAGGAAGAGTCGAGAGCAGCTTCTGTCCGTCGTGGAGTTGGATGCGCGCGGCTGGATGAAGGACGAGGAACTGAGCGATGATGGGGATACGGAGGGTGGAAACAGTGTGCCAGCAACCACCTGCACTCTGCTCCCAGTAAGCTTATCTTCAATCATTCATTCATTCAGAGAATTTATATTGTGCCTCTTATTATTATTATTAGTAATAGTAGTAGTGGTAGTAATAGTGGTAGTGGTAGTGGTGGTAATAGTAGTAGTAGTGGTGGTAATGGTAATGGTGGTGGTGGTATTACCAGTAATAGTACCATTCAGTCATTCAGAGAATTTATTTAGCTCCTCTTCAAGAGAACTACTCAGAGGCGCTCTCTGCACTAGCCTGTTATGATGTTAAATGTCATTATGAACGAATATATTACTTCAGTGAGCAAAACAATGCACAATAATGATAATAAGACGATGTATATTAAGCTGTGGAAATCCAGTACAACAGTTTTGTTAAATGCCCTCACAGGCCAATTAACTAATAATAATGAGACGATTTATATAGTGCCGTGGTACGACCGAGGCTGAAGAAACAGGTGCTGGAAATAAATTAAAAAAACAGTGACAGTTATATGTGATACTTTAACGATGAACTGCATTGGTTTCCCAGTCGCTTTTAGTACACTCTCGTTGTTAAAATGTTAAAGAAATAGGTATAAGATGATGATACTCGTAGCTGCCTTTTGGGATTAGCTAATGGACTGCTCTTCGTTGTCTTTTACCATTTCTTTGTCTTGTTTTCTGAACAGCCGGAAGAGGCAAAAGATGTTGACAGTTCTTCCAATGATCCGAAGGTGATGGAAAGTGCATCAGCTGTTCCACAGGAACCGGCTTCTGACGCCAGCAATGGGAACAATGAATTGTTAGGACAACCGTGCTTTCTTGCTTTTATTTATTTCTTTTATCCTTGTCTCTGTCGCTTAATCTCTTTGTGTGTGTGTGTCTGTCTGTCTCTCTCAATCTGTCTCAGTCTCTCTCTCAATCTCTGTCTATCTGTCTGTCTCTTTCTTTCTCTCTCTCTATTTTTGTCTCTCTCTCTATTTCCCTCTCTTTTACTGCCTGTCTACATCTATTTGACTGTTTACTTATATGTCAGAGTACTCAAGCTAATCTCAGTAATTATGCAGTGTTTCCAGTTTATGACTTATTCAAGAAGCCTTGAGCATTGCACTATAGGTTAACCTTTATGTTCAATGATAGATTGATGTTAATTGGTGGAAATGCTAGAGAGTTGTTTCTTTAAACTGGCGCTTCAGACAATGCCTGTTAATTCCTTGTGTTTCAGAGATGACTTGGTAGAAGATCTGACAGAGGACGAGCGCACAGGCCTTGAAATCGCACACTGCTATGAACAGTATCTCCGTGAAATTGGCGAAGATGAGATTTAAAAAGTCTGCATTGTGCGACTAACTTTGCTAAAGTTCCTTTGTTTTAAGCATTCCATGACTGTTGGTTTTGAACTGATTTGGTTGGAATAATGTTCATTGTTAGCTCAAGTCGTGCATTTTATGGCCAGTGCGACAGCGTGTCAAGTATGACCTCTGTAAGTTTTGCATTGCTTTGTCAGTAGTAAGCTTATTCTAGGATGCCTTACACTCTCAACTGTTGGCGCAAAATACTGAGATTTAGATAGTATGCAATACTAAGATTAATAAGTAGTAGTAGTAATAATAAGTAGTAACAGTAATAAGTAGTTCTTGTAATAAATAGTAAAAGCAATAAATAGTTATAAATTGTAGTAGTAATAAATAGCAATAGCAAAAAATAGTAATAGTAATTAATGGTGATAGTAATAAATAGTATTCCTCTAATTTGCAATTACAAACCTGCAGTGGTTTGACAATGCCAACAATTACATTTCTGGCCAGGCCACTTGATCCACCTGAAGAGTGCTATGTTGACAGTTTTACTTTGTATTTGAAAGGCACTGTATTTCAGTACTTCTGTGTTTCATTTTAAAGGTGCTATGTTGATTTCTGGTTTTATTAGAACAGTTGGAGTCAGTGCAGGATGTTGCTGGGAAATCTCACTGCAGCTGTCTAGGTTACAGATATGAGAAGCCCTTTATACACAATTGACTAGCATATTTGCTGTTAAATAGTCATGTTACGCAGTGCTACATAAATACTGTAATTCTCTATACTACACTAAATACTGTAATTCTCGATACTACATAAATACTGTAATTCTCGATACTACAATCTGTAAAGTTGGATTCTGTTTCTCTAACGAATGCTCTAGTCTCGTCACAGGGATGGGGAAATTACTTGGAAAAATGTAATTGAATTACACATTACTTTTGGACATGTCATTGACATTCAAATTACTTGGAAAATGTAACTGAATTACAAATTATTTGGAAAATGTAATTGACTTTCAAATTACGTGGGAAAACGTAATTGAATTACAATTATGTAATTTCAATTACGCCTGTCCCTGTCTCATATCAAGTCTCTGTTGTTGTGCATCCTTTACAAGAGTTTTTTTAATCTGTAATTGACATTTAATTTGATTAATTGTATGGTTTAATACTTAAATATTTATTTGCTGTTATAATGTATTCTTTTTGTTTTGTCTTCTGCATTTTGCTTTACTGGTTTTTGGACACTAACGGGAGTGCTAGTTGGCAGGTTTGCCAAAATACTCAGTTTTATTGTGCATTTCGGTTTTTTGAATTGTACAGAACAGTTTGTACAGTTTTTCTTTTGTCGTCTGTATTTTCTTTCCTGCAGTTTTGTGAAGTTTTTATTAGTCCAGTTTTGTGAAGTTTTTATTAGTCCAGTTTTGTGAAGTTTTTATTAGTCTAGTTGATTTTACACTGCAGTTTTAAAATGTTTTTTAAACTTTATTTGTTTTGTGAGAACCTGATTTATTATTTGTGCAATTCAATTATTAACAGTTGGAGACGCCCTTGTCACATCATTTGGGCTTCAAGTAGTTTGTGTAATGGATCTTTCTAGACGTTTAAGTATTTCATGAGAGCCGTTCTACACCATGATGCCAAAAGAGAAAGGTTGTTTTTTAAAGGTGCTATATAATTGATGTGTACACAGAATCCACTGACCTCTTGATTATGTGTCTGCATTGTTGGTGTTGCTAATGTCTTGACTGTGCTTCAGCCTTAAGCTCCTTCAGCAGCTATAAGGATTGGTTGTCTGCATTGTGGAGTTGCGTTTATTCTTGGTCCAAAAGTTCTTTCAGACAGCGTGCTGCTGGTGACAGAGGCGTGTTTACAGAAAACGGGGCCCTAGGCGCAAACACTTTTGGGCCCTTCTGAACTGTTATTAGCCCAGATGAACAAAACAATTATAACTTTACAATAATATACTTTTATGTGAATGTTAAACTGTAAAAAAATATATTTTCTATTTAAAATCATTCAAAATTCAACAATGTAAAATTTTATAATTGAAAAAAATATTTTCATTCGTTTGGAGACCCTCTGAGATTTGGGGCCCTAGGCATGCGCCTATGTGTAAACACGCACCTGACTGATGACCGTTAATAGCAGCTTGAACAATGTCTTTACCTACCTGTAAAGGAATTGCACGACAAAAATCAGGTGTGTTTCTACTTATTGTTTCATTTCGTATTGGACTTCATTTGCAGGGATTGCAGCATTGTGGGCAGGGCCGGATTAAGACTTTCGGGGGCCCTAAGCCAAGGGCCGGGTTAAGACATCCAGGGGCCCTAACTGGAAAGCCATTTTTCCAGGCAGAAAAACCATTGTTTATTACTTTGAAAAATTTCTAATGACCTTTTTTTTCTTTCTTTTCCGTCTTTTTCAGGAAGAAAATTGTCAAATAGGACTTTTGTACCATCTGATTTTATATTTCCTGACAGTTGGGGCCCCTCAAAACGTTTGTACCATCTGATTTTTATATTTCCTGACAGTTGGGGCCCCTCAAAACGTTGTGGGGCCCTAAGCCATGGCTTATTTCCCTTATAGGTTAATCCGGCTCTGTGTTGAATTCAGGTGCTGTTCTGTAATACTAAGCTATGCAACATCTGGGCACTTCTGCTCATTAGATCATTCCTGATTTGCCAAAGATTTGCTGACTTGACTACCTTAGAGCACTTGCTTTTTTGTACATTTTCTTATGTCAAGAGATTCATGACAATTGTTGCAGTAGATAATCATTTCAGTTATGTAGACAGCGTCACGAGTCAAGTTCAGACTCGGCTCTGCAGAGTATTTTGAAGTTCTGTTGCTGTTTTAAAACAAAACATTTACAGACTGTCTTGTGTGCTTTGATGTCTTCATTTAAATCCCTCAGAGCTAGAATATTCAGATTTTTCAATTCAATCAGCTAGAATATTCAGATTTCACGATTCCAGGTGCATTAGATTTGTGCATGCCAGGGACTGCAGGTAACACCAGTCTGATTTCTCCATTGCATAGAGCAGAAAAGGACGGTTAAATAATGTCGGTGTATAACGAATGTTTCATTCTGACCTTACGAATTCTCTTTGGTTTCCTGTACCATCTAATGGCAGGGTTGCCACAAATCCTGGAAAGTCAGGGAATTAGACTTTGAAAAATTGAAGGCCTGAGAAACCTGGAAAAACAGTTTTCTCCAAGAAAAGTCCTGGAAAGTCGTGGAATTTGAAAATAGCTAGGTCATGGAAAGTCATGGAAAACATCATTAATAGATATTAAAATTGTGATAAATATTACCTTTTCTTCTAAAATAGGTTTTAAAGTCACTGGTCTAAAATAAGGTCATGTAAAGTCATGGATCTTTGTTTTATTAACCTTGTGGCAACCCTGTGCTGCCAACCATGCAAAGTGAAAATTAATGCACATTTCCAATTGCCCCAAAAACAAAATCCTAAAGACGTTCATCTTTGCATTTTTTTTATTAATTATCGTAGTTGTACAAAGTTCAATGCAACGCAGATTGTGCAACCGTTCAGAAACGTTTTTGGCGCGGTCGGTCGGAGACGAGAACACGGTTGCGTGTAAAGCAACAACAAAGATCATCGAGAAAAAACACTGGCTGCTCAGAACCTCATCACAGTCAACTTGTGTCGGCTAGACTTGTTTCGTACGGTCGAGTCAACCCAAGCTGGCTACACACATCGAAAAGAACAGGTGTCCCAGTAAGTTTGTTACAATGGCTGGGAATACAATACAGAAACTTTAACGCATACTCGTTACACAGTGCAGTGGATGCTGTTCGTACCTTGGCACAAACAAACGCTTTTTCACAACGGAAAACAATTTACAATAAAACAAGGAAACTTCGCAACACTAAAATTGCATTTAAACAACCCAGCTTACAATGCGGGTTGTTTAAATGGTCTTTCCAGTACCGGCTTTGGTCTTCACTCTAGTACTTACGTTATAATTTTAAAATGAACTTTTAATCTTACCCTTTCATTATACGATTCAAAAACCAAATAATTATTACAAGTGTATTACAGAATCACAACTGAAATTGGTCATTTGCCAGTAAAAGATTTTCGACAACATTTTTATTACCTGGCATTTTTTTTATTACAGATTAAGCGAAGTAAAGTACTGGCTTGGTAAGTATAAAGCAGTTTTGGCAGCTAGGTTGGAGAGAAAAGTTCCTGCAGTTTTTGGTTCCTCTCTTTACAGGTTGCACATGGCCACCAATTTACCACATCATAACATTTTACTAAACTATCTCATGAAGATCTCATTACTGTAAATCCCTTTGCAGCAAGTCAAGTCTCTGGTTCGATGAAACGGTCAAATTAGGAATGGCAAACGGAAGATTTGATAAAACCGGTTGCAAAGTATTTAAGAAGTTCTGGACTTTGCATCTATCGTTGTGACACTTAAAAAGTTGCTTCAACTAACAGCACAAGACATGTCAATAGAACATTGACGTGCATAAAACATCTTGTGTCACACCAAGTTCATCATCGCCCAAAGCCAGACATTGTAGTCCACTATGAAATGGCTTGTTATTGTCTGGCTGTGGTCCACAACGACCTAAGCTGCTATACACATCGTCATTTAGCCAGATGGTGTCTGCAATTACCTGACAGTCCTTAAACAGCACAAACTGAAGGATGATTCTAGCTTCAAATTGTGATTTATATTTTCAGCTCAAATCAGTTACACATCTGATGAAGACAAACGAGATAATTGAATGTTGTTTCCCAACCCCAGCAAGGGCCTTACGCACAACAATCTATCGACTTCGTTTTCTTAGCCTCAGCATATGAGAGTCCCCTCCACATCTATCAGCAAATATGATGGCTAGAGATGGGACGGGATGATATAGAAAATCAAATCTACACATTACAAATGTACCTACTAGACGGTGCAACCAAAAACGAAATCTCAAGATTTCTATCACCTGGCAGGGAACTGAACCCCTGTTGGTGGGTTTGGTGGCATGGTGCACTACCCATTCAACTAATGAACCAGCGTAATGCATCTTCATGACAGATAACTAAACCTCGCAAGAAAAGCCGCCAAGAACAAGAACACTTTGTTTAATCATCGTCATAACTAATCGCGCGATTACAGGATACCAGTTTTGTCAATCTCGATAGAATCGGAAACAACATAAAGTTCCGTTGTTTGTAGGATCTGAACACACAGCATTTGCAGAAACTTTGCAGTTTTAACCACTGTGCCAATACTACAATCTTGTCATAAAATTACTGACGCCAGCAACAGATTATTTTCTCAACAGACGAGAAACACGCACCTTTATCAAATATTTTTCAACACAGAAGAAGGTGGTGTTCAGCATTCCGTATACAGTTCTCAAGACTGCTGCTCAACAGCAGCTGTAAACAAAACCAGAAAAGTCTTTCACAGGCTACTTCCACAGAAACAAAAATGCTATTATGACTTATCTCAATTTTGCAATTAATATTTTTCAATGCCACTTGTAACTGATGAACAGTGCAGCATCGCACAAGGCTAAAGAAACTGAAACAGTAGGGAACGTTCAATAACTGACTTAGATGTACGTGTATTTTTCAAGGTTATGTAGGAACCTTTCGAAGGTGCCACATTTATATAGCACTTTTCAGCTTCCACGAGATTTGCTATATACATAATTTCAGGACTGCTACCAAACAGTGCATGGACACAAATGACAGAAAATAATAACTATCAGTGGCAGGAAATATTGAACTTCACTGCATGCTCTATTCCGAGATGAAGTTTAAACCAATAGGCCTAGAATGCTAAACTGAAAGCTGATATGGATTCCATCTTAATTAATTAACCACTAATTAATTAATTAAAAAGAACAGTTCACTGGAAATAATGCCGTAAATTGATTAGACTGTCAACAAAATGAATCAACAAGGTCAGATCAATCACCTTAACATAAAATAAATGCAATGAATTTCTTTTCCAGTTAATTTTAAGAATTAAATGGAAATGTAAGTAATTTTCTTTAGTAATTAATTATTTTTAATACACTTGTAATTTATACTGCTCACACCAGGGAGAAATTAGCAAAAATAATGACATAGTGAGTGAGGAAGTACCACCATAAGCTAAATATTTCAAGACCAAACCCTAAAAAATCCCCATATCCTGGATATGTGACTAAATTTCTTTGTCTTAATAAAGAAAACAAACTTATCTCAGAATCACTTTTCGACTGTTTTATTCATTATTTCAGGATTTTACAAACTGATTTAATTTGATGAGAAGTGTTGATAGATAGCACTAAGGGAACATGCGTGAAGGACATCCACAAGTGCCTGTGATAAATAGCACTCTGCATTACAAGGTGCACAGTCACACACCTTCTCATCACAGTTCTTAAGATAAACAAATTTTACTTTCTGGTATAGAGTACAACCGGCATGTTTCCATTTTCTTCCCCATACACTTAAAAAACCAGAGGGTCAACTTTTCTGTTTGTGAAAGCAGTGCTGGGTTGACAGTTTTTGACACAGGTCACTTATCTACAACCACTGGCTTCCAACGAACTGAGAAACCTGAGGTCAGGAAGGCGACACAAAAGACCCGTCACATAGTTACAGCATCACTTGGACAAAACGTGGACAAGACGAGAGCAATCCAACAAATAATTATTATTATTATTATTATGCATTTATTAAGCGCCACTATCTAACAACCAAGCATCAATCGATGGCGCAGAGCAATTGTGAGTGAAGGACTTGCTCAAGGTCCCTACATAGTAACCGTCTCAGGGAGGAGGATCGAACCTGTACTCTGCGCATTACAAGGTGAGCGCTCCCAATCGGTTATCACATCCCACAATCAACATCATTCCCTTTCACTAAACAGTTCACTGGCAGAGAGGTGATTTTACAATATCGCAACCTGAACACTAGTTAAACATCTGTGGGGCCATTGCATTACTCTTAGATCTCATGAACTGTCATACATAAAGAAATTAGACCCACACTTTGCCTCAACTGTCCCATTTACGAGTAACACTACAATTCAAAATCATGGTAGTCAGACCCACGCCTTGCCTCAACTGTCCCATTTACGAGTAACACTACAATTCAAAATCATGGTAGTCAGACCCACGCTTTGCCTCAACTGTCCCATTTACGAGCAATGCTACAATTCAAAATCATGGTAGTTAGACCCACGCTTTGCCTCAACTGTCCTATTTACGAGTAATGCTACAACTCATAACCATGGCACATCCTGAACAGTCAATGATTTCTGCAGCATAATAACCTGTGTTCAGGTCATGGCATGCTTCACAGATCCTAGTTTCCAATCTGTTTAAAGCAGCATCTCACCATCAAAACCTTTCCTTGTAACCAGGCGTCCAATGACTGACTAAGCCTCTGATCGCAAGGAATCTCCGAGCGCCTTCACCTACTATACACCAACCTCCAATGCAGAGACTTTTGAAGCCTTTTACGCAGTCAAGCACTTTGTAAAGCTTTCTTGAGAATTGGTTCCAAAGTCTGAAGTTATAAATGAAGTTGCACATCTGATGGCAAATATCACAGAAATGCCAGACTGGGTCCTGCCAGCATTTTCATGGGCCTTGCATGGCACCCATATGGGCTCGATATAGGAATGTGGTTCCTATATGCAGGGCTGCCACAGGTCAGTAAAATAAAATTCCATGACCCTTTTTCCATGACTTTTAAGACTTATTTTACACGAAAAAGGACCCCCTACTTTGTGTTTTATCGACGTAATATTTATCCAAATTCAAAAATATGATTAGAAATATGTCTAGTAATGATTTTTCCATGACCTAAGTCACCTAACTACTTTCAAATTCCATGACTTTTCTTGGAAAAACACCTGTTTTTCCAGGTTTTCCAGGCCTTAAATTGTTCAGTCTAATCCCATGACTTTCCACGATCTGTGGCAACCCTGTATGTGGGTCTCCCATGTGGACATGCTGGCAGGGGACTTCAGTTCCGGCCAATACCGCTATCGCAGAGCCGACCGGGTCAGCAGGCAGCACCCCGCTTCAACACAGGACTACCCAATAGGCAAGTGAGAAAATATCAGCATGGAATTGCATCACAAACAAAAACAGTGGGAAAGGTAGTAAGTAAGGTAGAGTCAAGTAATATACGTTCACAACATGACTCTATTAACAGCAGTCCTTAGAGACAAAGCCCCGAGGCTGAACAATCTTTCGGCTAAGCACATCAGAGATGGGCACGATTAGTTAAATTGCTAATCGATTATAATCCGAAAACTGAAATTTGCTAATCGATTACAATTAGAAAAATTCTTTAGTTAATCGATTAGAATTAGAATTAGCCAAACAGCTAATCAATTAGTTAAATTGCAAATTGATTAGAATTACAATTGGCTACTGAAATTTACTAATTAATTAGAATTAGCAACACCTTGTAGTTAATCAATTAGAATCTGCCAAACTTAGACAAACAGCTAATCGATAAGCTAATTGATTACTTAAAGTGCTAATCGATTAGAATTAGCAAAATCTTGTAGCTAATTGATTAGAATTAGAAGTTTGTCTAATCGATTACAATCTTATCGATTAGAATCTAATCGATTAGTTACCATCTCTGAAGTGCATAACCCGAGAGCACTATTACCGGGGAAACTTCTTAGGGTATATGCACTCCCGACAACACATTTTTGCATTCATACATCGTGCCTGGGTTTGAACCCCAGACAAGGGAAGAGGTCATTAGCAATCAGCATCAAAAAGGGAAATTTCCTATACGTTTTTTGCACAGATTTTAACAAGAAACAGACAATTTCAATTATTCCCAAAATGTGTATATATCTGAGAGGCAACATCCCATGCGGCGCAAGGACATTAGTCTCGAATATTTACATACGGCAGAATGTGTAACAGATCCCCATTGTAACTCGATACGGAAAAAGTCTTCGTCCAATCCGACCATTCCTTTCGAAAGTCGTAGTGTCCGTTTACGCCGGGCCACTCCGACGAGTGCAGCCTCTCGACGTCATCATCCGTGACGGGAGGTCGCGTTCTGGGTCGGGTGCGACGCATTTCAGTCGTGGACCAGTCGATCTGGTCCGGGTCGACGGGTGGCAGCGAATCCCAAGGGCTGGCTAAGGCATCGGGGTCGCCGCGCAATTTATCGGCAGTTCGATTGGGGCCGGGGGAGGCAGCGGCCGAGGCAGACCGGGCGTGCGACAGTTTAGATGTGCTGTGGTAGTCGTTAAAGAGGGGCGTCTCGGGGTCCAGAGGAGGGTCGAGGCGCTTGAGAAGGTTCATGAGACTGTTGCTCTGAGAATCCGGCGGAACCGAGGACTCGAGGAATTTGTGTACCATCTCGTTCTTGATCTGAACCATCGTCATCATGTCTGGCGTCGACGGTGGCATAGCGACAGAATTCTTCTTTCGCGGCCGTGGCTTTGCGGCCGCTGGAACCACAGAGTCGTTCTCTGACAGCGTTTCCTTGACGATCTGGTTCGAGGCGATCTTTTTAACCGTTTCGCTCGCGGTGAGTCTCAGATCGCCGCTTGCGTGCAGTTTCTGGATGAGCTCGGCGGTCGTCGCGACTTTTGGAACGAAAGCCGGAAGCGAGGCAGCTGGAGTTTCGGGCCGACTTACGGTCGTCGACTCGGCTCGGGCCGTCGAAGCGACCGGGGTTGTCGAGACTACGCTGCTGACCCTGTCAAGAGTTACCCCTTTCCGGCCAGTTGGATTCGGAGGCCGACCTCTGCGTGATTTAACCTGTGTGGTATTTGGCGGCACAGAAGCAGATGACGGTGGCGTGGAGGCGTCGGGGAGCGACGCGAGCATGCCGTTGGCGCTCGGCGGTTTGCGAGCAGTGGTTTCCGACGTGCAGCTCCACGTGTCAGCCCCCGTTGTTGAGGGGACGCGGTCCTTTAAATGCACTTCGCTTTCGACCGTGCTGCTTTTCTTCATGATTTTCAGCTTAATTCCCGGTTGAATCGACGGTTCATCCTCGCGTTTCCGTTTTCCCGACGTGACGATGTTGTTTGCTGCAGAGCTCGTAGTCAGCTGACCTCCTAAGTTTGTGCTGTTCATCGGGGTCGTCGGCGCAGAGTGAAGCTTCGCGTTCTGCACTCGATGTTGAGACGCGACCGCCGTGTGCCCGACTAACGGACTCGCGACCGCAGACCTCGACGACGAGAGCGGAACTTCCGATGCACACCGCGCAAGACTCGTGGCGACCGCAGAGCTCTCGCGAGCGACAGAACTGGAGTCGATCCCATCGCGTCGGCCAGCAGAGACCGTCATCACCGGTGGCGTCCCCTGGGTGCTCTGCGGAGAGGAAACGCTCGATCGGATGCTGCAGGGAGTTTCCGGGCGACTAGCAGGGCTAGCAGGTCTGATTAATCCCTTTAGATGGGAGTGGCCATCCAGCAGCCTGGCGTTTATCGGGCCCTTTCCGTTGACTCGGGCCGGGGGCTCTGAGACGACTTGCTCTGCAGCAGCGGGAGTGGCAGGTGTTCCCGGCGTGACGAGCACCTGCCATCTGCGTACTAGGTTTTTGATGCGTTTTGCGAAGTCTCTGTCCGTCGTCTTTTTGCGCATGTCGTTGACGTAACGGCCGAGGCGAGTTTGCTGGAAAGTGAAACAAATTCCAACACGCTAAGCAGTTTCTGATACAAAAGACAGCAGAAGGCAAAAGCAAAAAACATACAAGAATGTGAATGTGAGGAAATTAGAGAATTGAAACCATTCCCAGCATTGGTCAGAAAGAATACTACCACCTTGTAGAAGTGTTGGCGAAATCATTTTCTTAGCCTCGGCATTAGAGGGTTGGTGGCAAGTCCTCTCCCTGCCAAGTTCAATCTAAGGCCTAATCAATTTTTCATGTTACTTGTAACTGGATGCGGTCTGATATCCATAATGGTCAATAAACAATGATATATATATATATATATATAGTATACAAAATTGCAAAAGCAAACTACAAGACGTGACTAGATGTACTGTACCAGAAGTACATTGTTCTGCTTAACATATAATATATTCGTCTATTTAGAAAACTGGTTGTTAAACCGCAACCAGGTACAGGTTATGAAAAAAGAAATAATAGACTCTAATGCATTAGTTACTATCAATGTTATGGTATCATAGGATGTTATTTTCTATAACATTGCAGAGAACAGCAGTTCCTTAAGGTAGCCATGAGGCAGCCAGGGGTATGAAGTGTTAGTGACTTCATTTTCTTAGCCTCGGCCTATGAGGGGTGGCCAGTCTTATCCCTCGCCATCTCGCACATGTATCTAACTTGCAGATATGTGATAAAAAAGCAAATGACTGTGTAGTGCACAGTCAAGTATCATAACTTAGAAACGTGAGCACAAGCGGTATTGATAAGTGAGCATATTTAGCCGCATAAATGGCCTTAGACTGTCAGTATATGATGTTCTGTACCAAAAATGACGATTAACAAAACCCATGAATGTGAGGATATCAGAGAATGGAAACCGTTCCCAGCATTGGTCAGAAAGAATACTACCACTTCGTAGACACAAGCAAAATGTACAGGATCAGCATAAAGAAATAAAACCTAATATATTAAGTTCACATGACAAGTAGACTCAAGGCCCACAATTTCAAAACAAAAAATCCACCTTCAGGCTACAAAAGTCTAAGTACCGGTATTCAAGAATCTGAAGAAATTATCACAGAGGTTCTTCAAGACGACGTAAATTATTAATCCAAAGTGATGCAACGTTTTTAGGTGAAGCTAGACACCAGAATCAGGCATGATGATGCAATAGATGACACAAAAGAGCAACATCCTGCAATTCTTGTTTGATGAAAACAGAATCCAAGAGAACAACATTCAGCAACTATCCAGTCACGTGAATATATTCTGCCAGAGAACTGAAATTGTAAGTCAGGAAACAGGGCCTCATTCTTATGATACAAAAGCTGCAGTTGCAAATGTGGATCCAAAACGTAGTATCTCCAGAAGGCACAAATTTTATTGTACACAATTATTCAAAAGTTTGCACTTTGCCTTATAAGTCGCTCTCAAAAGTTCTATCATAATAGAGCACAGGTGACATAGCTCTTAAACGATGACAATTTCTGTTGCACTACCAACGCCAAGCTACTTGGTTCTGCGTGGTTTACTTAGAGAAAGTCAGTATCATGGGAAGACTCATCTGCATTGCGACACAGTCGCACCAGAGTGCAAACCGAAGTGGTCTAAATGCATAAACTCTGGAAATACCGTGAACTCCACTGCAGGTCTACCTGTGCCTGTCCCAATCCTGGATAAAGGAGTTGAACTGCGTGACATGATAATAATAATAATAATTAATAATAATAATAATAATAATAACAACAATAATATTCGTTTATTAATTCAAACTGACAAGTATGCTAAAGTACACTAAACTGAAAACTTACCTCTTCCAGTCTATTTATGGCTCCTAATGGTTGCCCGGCTTCAATGTGCACTTCTGAACTTTGTAAGGAGGGCATTACCAATTTACAGTTGTATTGTATTGTATTGTAAGCACGCAGTAAGATTACATGATATGGTAGCAACAGATGACAACAAATTTACTAGGAGTCGAAGTTAGGTGTATGGCGGCCTGCAAGCCGCCTATATGTCCTACTTCTCATTACACAGTCAACTAGGCAGTGGAAGGCTGAGTCAATATTGTGGGCCAGCAGGTATTGAACCCGCACCCTTCTGATCTTCGTGCCAGTGTGTTACCATTCAACCATCTCCCTGCCCCATGCAGATACTACCTGCCATAGAAAATAAGGTCGGTCACAGAAATGGCGAAGCGCGCACTGGATGTATGACGTATGTTGAGGAGGCCATAATATGTCATCCACAGAATGAACAGCATGGTCAAATACGTGGAGTTGTGAGACCAACAGCAATAGGCAGCAAAATCAACGACTTCTTGAAGGAAGGAATCAAAGTGCATAGCATCACATAAATGTAACACTGGCAGTGACAACATCAAATGTAACACTGGAAGTGATACAGTCAAATGTAACACTGGCAATAATACAGTCAAATGTAACACTGGCAGCGACAAGGTTAGTGTAACATTGGCAGTGACAACGTCAAATGTAACACTGGCAGTGTGTAGTCGAATGTAACACTGGCAGCGACAAGGTCAAAATGTAACACTGGCAGCCACAAGGTCAAATGTAACATTGGCAGTGACAAGGTCAAATGTAACACTGGCAAGTGACAAGTTGACCTTACTTCAAGTGTTTCTCTAGTGATTGGGTACTTCTCCAAAATGGAGAGTGCCTCCCTCGCTCCTGCCATGTCAACCACCTGCAAAACAAAATCAAACCAATGCTAAAACAATATTTAATAAATCCAAAGCAACATCTGAACATTATTAAGATGTAACAAAACATTACTGAACTTCACAATAGACTTCACAAAACATAATTAAAATGGCACTAACTGCAATGCAAAATACATCATTTCAAAAGCAGAACTAACAACATCTGAAAATATATAACAACGCAATGTTGCATCAAGTTCATTCCCAGATAAACAGTTTGAGAAAGCCTTCACAAGCAGGTTCTAAACCTGTCAAAGATAACATCAAGTATTATTTGTTTTGTGAAATTTAGTTAAGAACAATAATTAAAGGACAATTGAAGAAGCAGAATAACTGCAAAAGCACAGAAGTTTAACAGCAGAAGGTAATCTTCCCTCTAATGTTAATCTGTCACAGAAACCCCTGGTGATCCTTAAAAAATTCCCAATTGCCACACATGTAAATGATAATGGCCACCCCAGAAGTTAGAGTGCTACCAGAAAAACTATAGTAGGCAAGTTGTTTTATATAGTAAGTAACACAAACTATTTCGAAATACTTCCATTCATCTCAGTACATTAAGAAATGGGGTAAGTTTCTGTGATACAAATAATATAATCCTCAAGAAATGGCCACTTGCCGGCTACATATGTGTAAAAAATATAGACACCCCAGATTGGAAGATTGAGCACTGCACCTACTCGAAGGACTATCAAACACATAAGTAACGAAAATTAGAGTAAACCTCGAACTTGGGTTGGATTGCTTTTGATCCACTTTGCATACTCATCTTTGCAAAAACTGAATTGGCAGTTGCTACTGAAGTGCACGCTTCTTGACATTTTGCGGAGAATACACGTATGGCATGGAACATGTAATAACGGGAACCATTAACAGATAACACTACTTATTTACTCGACAGTCACTTTGGCAAGTGCTCTTCTTTCTCTTGCAATCTGGGGTGGTCATATTGTTTACAAGTATGTCACCGGAAAAAACCATGTTAAAAAACCAAGTCATATGCTGTGACAAATCACTTTTTGACTTGACAACTTTTTAACTTAAAGAACTTTTATGAATATTAACATGACTCGACTTCTTCAGCAACTATTTTGTTTGCTCACTCAGCAAAGTCTTAATTGTAAACTGTTGGCAAAGGTGTAATTTGGTCTACCTTGGTTTAAAAAACAGACTCGTATTTTCAAAAAGAAACCGGCAAACTTATAGTATTAGAGGCTGAAGGATTATAGAGTATCTATTGGCATGCTGTGCGGATGCTGGATGGTACCAGGTTTTCTTATGACAACACTAACCCTAACCCTGACCCTAGCCGACCCTCACTATGCCTAACGTGACCCTAACCGACGCCAGTAAACTTACGCACTACATCCTTCAGCCCCGATACTATAAGCGGCAAACATTTAGTATCGGAGTGCGTAATTTTCTTGGCGTTATACGGCATCCTTTGGCATGCGGCACTGAAGGTACCATGTTTTCTAATGACTACACTAACCCTGACACTCACGACACCTAACCTGACCCTAACCGACTCTTAAGACACCTAGCCTGACCCTGACCAACATTCTAGGCATGAGAAAACCTATGCACCCCGATTCTAAATGTTTACCCTATAAGCTTGTCCAGCCATCTTCCACACTTCTCTACACAGAACTTTCTAGGCTGCACAGTCTGCATCCAACCTTTGGCAAAGGTGCAATTTCGCTTACACTGGTTTAAAAAATAGACTCGAATTTTAAAAAGAAACCCTATGCAGGCTTTTGCAATGGAAATTTTCGCCAATTTTCCAAAGAAGAAAAAACAGCATGGTACCCATGCCGCGCAAAAAACCCGACACGTTTTCATGTCTGCCCTATGTTCGCCGTTCCATTCAATCGCCAAAAATCTGAGACCTCTAGAAAATGAATTTTAATCCCCATCGAAGGGAAATCTTTAACCGGGACAAGTCCCAGACTTCGCAATTATCATACAGTCCTGGTGATAGTAGCGCCACCTATTAAATTTTCCGTCAGACGTCATTTGTAATGGCGATCTTCTAAGTAAACCTGTTTAGCCCGTGTATTAAGTATCTCGATTTCTAGTCAGTCCGGAGGAAAACCATCGCAACGTTACGCTCTTCGGATGCTCTGGCAAACGGGAAATCATTTTCGAGGATTTTTTGTCCAAAAATGTTTAAAGAAACCAGTAAAGAAATCGAATCGATCTGGCAAACGTTAACGTTGTTAACACGGATCGCAGTTTAAAACGTTTCCGATCGGCTTCCACTCACATTGTAATCCTTGTCTAATGTCCTGAGTAGCTTGTCTTTGAGTTCTTGTGGAGTGAGCGGCATTTAGGACTTTTCGGTCCGGTTAAGTCATAGGAATTTTGAGATGAATTTTGTCCGCAGTTCAGTCCGTCTCCTCCGACCAACGACAGAAAATGATGGCGACCATTGACAACGCCCGCTGACTTATGGGAACTATAGGCACACAGCATTGTGGGATATAATTTCTGTTGCGCTAGGATACAGTTAAATTACGAATTATTGTTACTTTTATCATAATAATAATTATTCGTTTATTAGTACACAAAAACATATAGCCACAACGCTATTTAGTATATACATACATATAATGCAATTACACATTTATAACACGCTTTAACAGGACAAAGTCTTTCACGAGAGCGTGTTTGCGCTGTGTTCTTAGCCATAATGTATTAAATGAGAATAGGTGAGTTTTTAATTTTGATTGAAATTGGGTAACAGGTGAACATTGACCGATTGTAGCTGGGAGACTTATTAAAAATATACATTGTACATTATAATGCAGTCCTACATTAGGCTATACAAGTTATGCTATCTCTCCACAGGTCTTTCACTCAAAACTGAAAACACTGCTGTTTCTCAAATCCCGATTCCACCTCTTCGCATCACCTCCCTCGCCATTTCAACTCTAAACCTCATCCACCTTAGCCGTCTGACTCCCTGGATTTTGACCCTCTGCTATCGATTCTGTTTTGATCGAGCGCCTGTAGGCTAAATAAGCTGGTTCCCGCGACTTCGCTTTTTGGGAGCTGTAAAAATTTGGGAGCTGTAAAAATTTCGAGTTTACGATTAGGCCCACGATTAATAAACTGTAGGCTTGATGGCTTTGCGTTTTGATAGTTTAATAATTACTAAATAAAATGTTACAAAAATGATTTCCATTGTCTTTACCGAAATGCAGTGGACGTAGGCCTACGTAATACTATAGTATGATAGTATTACGTACGTCCATTGTCTGGCTCACCGTAAATATTTTATTGGAGTAAACGTTTTTCTATAGCGCCGTAGAAATACTGCCTCGATCCTGCTAATTTTGATCAGGTGAGATCCTTCAAAACTGCTGCTTGTTTTAAAGGTTTCCAAGTCTTGCAAGGTCTCTTAAAAGTAGCCGTGAACGGTATGCGTCGTGGGTTGCATGGTATTCAATTATAGTACAGCGCCCCTTCCTTCGGCCTCGGCTGAGCTACGGCGCTATACAAATCGTCGTCTTATTATTATTATTATTATTATTATTATTATTATTATTATTATTATTATTATTATTATTATTATTATTATTATTATTATTATTATAGGTCTACCTTTTGTAGTTTGCAAAGTGGTTTCTGTTTAACAACGCTATGTCGCAACAAAATACGTTAGCTAACGTGTCCAATAGCCGAAAGTAGCTTGTGTCCAACACTGTAATAACAAAGACGATCAGCGTCTCCCTCCTCCTTTCTCCAGGCTTGGGACCGACACTGTCAGAGTACGGTCCACAGTGGCGAAGTTTAATTTTATGCATACGAAACTAAGTTATACTGGTTAAAAATTGATTCGTAAAATACGGGTGTCGGTTTGATTGCGCGCGTAAAAGCATACGTTGTTCTTCCTTGTCTCAAGTGTCGTTTTCATTTAAACAGTTTGCATGGTATTATTTATAAAAAAAATAAATGCGTAGTTAAGCCCCTTTAAACTCTACATCGTTTTAGGTAGCCTAACGTAAAACTGCAAAAGTTACATTTGCAAGAGCCATTCGCAGGTGAAGCTGTATAAACATCGTACGCTTTCATTTCACATTAATCGATAGGTGTCGCTGAGAAACTTAAAGGCATCTGTTAGATCAGAATTGTTATCCTCTACTGTAACAGTCTACAGTCTACACTGCCAGTCTACTGTAACAGCACACACAAGTAAAGTTGCGGGAACCAGCTTATTCAGAGCAGAGATGGACACGATTAGTTAAATTGGTAATGATGGTAATCAATTAGAAATTTAGAATTAGCCAGATCTTGTAGCTAATCTATTATAATTAGAATTAGTCAATTAGCTGTTTGTCCAATCAATTGGCTAATCGATTCGTATCTAATCAGAGCATGGTCCACAGTGGCGAAGATTAATTTTATGTATACGAAATTAAATTAAATTGGTTAAAAGATGATTCTTAAAATAAGGGTGTCGTTAATCTAATCGATTAGTTACCCATCTCTGATGCACAGGCGCTTAATCAAAACAGAATTGATAAGCAAAGGGTCAAGATCCAAAGGGTTAGGCATTCAGACGGCTAAGGTGGGTGGTGTTTAGAGTTGAAATGGCGAGGAAGGTGAGGGGAAGAGGAGGATTCAGGATATATCATTTGTGAGCAACTGACGGAGATAGGAGGTCTGGGAAGATTTAAGTATGTTGTAGGTGAGTGATACGACTTTATAATCTGTTCGTTCAGATATTTTAAGAACTGCTATCTATACCGCGTTCCGGAACTATTACCGGTACCGAGGTTATACCGGGTTTGCTGAACGCTATAATTTACGCGCTCGTGTTCTGTAACGCTATTAACAACTGTCTCCTGCCTGTCTGTCCGTCTACCTGCCCGCCTGCCTATCTACCTACCTACCTGCCTGCCTGTCTGTCTGTGTCTGTCTGTCTGTCTGTTTCGGTCTCTCTGAGCTTATGTACACCTCTCGGGCTCATATGTTAAATTATCCCTAGGGTAACAGAAGAGGCGATGCCTTAATACCGAGAGCAGTCATCCCTGTCGTATACACGCGATACGTCAAGCCACGCTCCAGAGAGCACCACAGCCATTCAATTATAATTCGTTATGTAGCTGCTTTAAAAGGGAAACTGACCTACTATGATAGTGGTCACTCCTTGGCACATTCCCACAACAGTGGTCACTCCTTGACACCTTCCCACATTGGTCACTCCTGAGCACGTTCTATCGTGATCACTCCGTGGCATCTTTTATTTCGGTAACTCTTTGGCACATTTTACGGTTATAGCGAATCCTTGACACCATATATATGGTGGCCACTTTTCGATACCTTTCTATGGTGGGCACCCTGTGACACCTTTCTGTGGTGGCCACATAATACCGATACTAACAAAGCAAACATATGTAAAACACATGCCTATATTATTATGTGAATGTCAATCTCTATGTTTGCACATTTTAAAGGCCGCCAAGAAAACACACATGCGAAAAGAGACGGATAGAAAGCAGAGGTGGGCACGATTAGTTAAATTGCTACTCGAATACAATTAGAATTAGCTACCTAAATTTGCTAATCAATTACAATTGGAATTAGTCACTGAAATTTGCTAATCGATTACAATTAGAATTAGTTACTGAAAGTTGCTAATCGATTAGAATCATAATTAGCTGTAGCCTGTTTGCAGTGGCGTAAATGACGAGGGACAGAGGGGGACTGTCCCCCAAAGTTTTGACTAAGGCCTATCTGTCCCTTCCCCAAAAAATCAAAAATCCAGCCCTCGAAAAATCTGTACCCAAAGTTATGAAATTTTTTCTTCTCTGACTGTTTGTCTAAGCAATTAGCTAATCGATTATAATCTAATCGATTAGTAAGCATGCAGGCAGAGAGATCTGTATGCGTCCAGGAGTATTGATGACGTTGACACATGACGATGACACATGACGATGACACATGACGATGACACTTGACGATGACACATGACGATGACACTTGACGATGACACATGACGATGACACTTGACGCCAGACTGCCATGCGATTGATCTTCCCGTCCAGTCAGTCAGTCTTCGTGGTCAGTGCTTGCATGGACAGACTTCCTGGTCAGCTCAGAGACCAGGCCGGGAAACACTGCAATCCCTTGAATCCTCTGCGGGCAACTTATCCATCAAGTAGGCAGCCGTGAACAAATTCTTCAAGAGTTTTCATCATAGCCCTACAGGACATCTAGGCCAGTGCTGCTCAAACCGTGGTCCGCAGTCTGGTGCCTGTCCGCGAGTGATTGGTCACCGTGCCTCGGAATGAAAACACGAATCAGAATTTTGATGGTACTCAAACAAAATACTCAGTTGTATACATGGTAAGGAGAAGATGATCAGTCCCTTAAGCTAGCCATGAGGCAGCTGTGGGTATGACTTGTAATCGACTTCATTTTCTTAGCCTCGGCATATGAGGGTGGATGGACAGTCCTCCCCTCGCCGTCTCATGGTTTACTATCATTTGGTCGAAAGTCATGTGGTCGAAATCGTTTGGTCGAAATCATTTGGTCGACGATCAAAAAGTCGAATGATCGTTTGGTCGACAATCGAAAATTCGAACGATCAAATGATCGACAATCAAAAGGTCGAAAATCAAAAGATCGACATTCAAAATGAAGCATGTTTAAGAGAATTCCGACGATTTTACTACAAGTGCGCACACTCAAACATACATACACACAGTCCGACACACACTCACATACACACTTGAACCCCGATCAGTCTGTGAGAGAGGGAGGTTGTGAACTACAGAAAGTGATATGAAAACAAAATTAATTAGCCAATAAATCAAGGACAGTGTTTAGGCCTAACGGCTGAAGAGAGTCGTTGCTGAGTATGGAAAGCGCCCGAATATGGACTATTTGAGGGGAATTGCTCACAACCTTGAGTTGCAAGCATAGGCTAATAGTGACATTTTTTATATGGACAATCTTTATATAGCCTAATGACGCTATAGATGTATAAAACTAGCCTTAGCATTGAATTAGCATACAAATGATAACACTTGTAGTAAAATCGTCGGAATTCTCTTAAACATGCTTCATTTTGAATGTCGATCTTTTGATTTTCGACCTTTTGATTGTCGATCTGTTGATCGTTCGACTTTTGATTGTCGACCAAACGATCATTCGACTTTTTGATCGTTCGATGTTTTCATCGTCGACCAAATGATTTCGACCAAATGATTTCGACCAAATGACTTTCGACCAAATGATAGGATACCCCGTCTCATAATCCCACCTTCAGTGTGTACGGTCAGTGTGCTCACTATAACTGAGTTGGCTAGGGGTGCAGGTGGAACAGAAATCTCGAACCAGATTTCTGCCCTGGCGGGGATTTGAACCCCCCCCCCACCACTATCAAGCACCCAGTTACAGAGTAAAACATAAAACATATAACACGGCACGGTATTCATGCATAATAAACAGTTTGCAATATGCAACATTAACAAAAGTATAGGCCTATAGTATATATAGCCGTAAAAATAATTATGAAACCTAAATTTTAATTTGACATGTTGTATATGTAAAGTAAGCTGTGCCTCGACGGCTAGCCGGACATGCGTCATCTTCCATGTGCACCAGTGAGGTACTGCTCGTCAGCAGCGTCATCGTGTGTGCGAACGCTGTCACCTGTCGTCGCTGTACTCTATCGCGCAACTTGGTCCAGAGACTCTGAAAATCCATGCCGTCTTCAACTGTCGACGGGAATCCGTTAGTTGGTTCCACGTGTTTGCGTGGGCCCGCCACTGGCGACTCTTTCAGCTTACTGTGCATTGTCTTGCAAACTGAATAAGAACTCATACCCAGATAGATAGTACTATTAGGCTACTATCTATCTAGGTATAAGTTTATTTTTATTTTCGATGAATTGATACTAAGAACTTCGCACTTCAATTAATTAATAACCTAACAGAACAGAATTAAGAAGAAGTGTAACGAGGAAAACCCTAAAAGTATCTAATTTGATGAAAAAAATTAAAATTTGCTGCGAAATAGAAAAATCCAATGATGTTACATACGTCTGCCTTTAACCGTCCCATGGTTACCGAATTATTTGGCCGGTATCTGGCGACAGATAGTAGGCACAACGCCGGCAACTATAGGAACGACTGTTAGGGTGCAATCGCTTTATTGGAGTGGCAGCGAAAGTTGTTTGTAGACCATATCGTGTGCGCTAGTACAGTGCTTCCCAAAGTGGTGGTCCGCGGACCGGTGCCGGTCCGCGAACTCTCAGTTGCCGGTCCGCAAAGTGAGTCAAGAAACTGGTCAAATTGTCTCGGAATCAAGAAATGGTTCCACCCTATTTTTCATATAAATTAATAATTTCATAATAATTATAGGGGACCTATGTCATAACAAAACACTTATTAGACTAGCATATAAGGGGCAATAGAGTCATAGAACTGGCTAAACATACATTTAAATACATTTTAATACATAGGCTATTTGAGGAAATTATGTGAAAAGAGAAATAGTTAATAAATTGGGCACCGGTCCTCCTGCAGTGGGAAAATTCCTGCCGGTCCGTGACATTGAAAGTTAATTGCTGCCGGTCCGTGACATCGAAAAGTTTGGGAAGCACTACGCTAGTATGATCGCCAGGGCATCTCCATCGTGTTGCACCACCCCATTACCCCACCAGCATGCCAATGAGCAGTCATATGGACTCTTTTTTACTCATTTTAATTCGCTGGCAAGAACCCGCCTCGTCCGGCGCAATCGTCCTACAATACCCCGCTGGGAATTTTCAGAAATGGAATTGCGTGCCAGCTGTCTGCGAATCATCACCACTCGATCGGGAAATTAACTGTTTAGGTCTAACTAATCAGTTGATTCCATTAATTTTTAAGACATTTAACTGTTCGTGTGTAAAAATTTATTACAGAAAGAGTGGCTTTAATTGTAACAAATCCACAAGTTGGGAACCTTTGTGAAAAAGGCCGACACTGTGGACTGACGGAGCTACTTCCGTCGGTAGTCGTCCATGATTGCGTGCGCAGCGTAAAAATTTAATTAAGCTAATATACTATAATTCTGGCCGTGATGTCTGCAAAATACAGCTTAATCGCCAAGGTTAATTTAGGAAATAGTTTTAAAACATAGGCCTATATATATATCTTCGTTTATTAGAACCAATCAGGCTGGCAAACCGCAGCTCAGTACATACAGGTTAAATGCATTAATATAAGAAAAGATAAGAGGTTGAAAAGGCCTAGGCATTAGGATCACCGATTACAGGGTTAAGTTCTCAATTCTGAAAGTAGCAACGTCATTTCAGTAACATTCTAAACGTAAAAATTTAGCCCAGTCTGTGAATGAATGTCAGCCTGAATAATTATATGCATTCAAGTAGCACCTATTACACACAAACGCTGTTTGAGAAGCTGCCAGCAAAGTGATGTAGAGCTGCATCATCTAAAGTTCACATGATTGCTCTTAGTTCTTACACCGTGTATTTAATTTTTACACGGATAGCAGCAAAGAGGGTTTCATCTGCCTTAGAACACAATAAAAATATTATTAATAATACAACACAAGGCCGTAGCCAGGATTTCGGGGGGGACGGCCAGGTTTCTGGGGGCGCTTACTAGTCCCTGAGCAAGCAACCGAGTCAACCAATTATATTTTAAGGGATTTCAAGGAGCGTCGTGAGCTCTCATAGCGGGTCCGGGGCGGCCCATACATTACACGCTGTAGTAGAGTTAGTACAGTACGATTCTAGAGCATCAATTTTACAAACTGGCCAATGTTACGGATGTTTAAAAAAGCAGCTGCTTTTGTTTACGCGTGCAAGGTTCAGTCCTACAGCGTTCAGTAAGAATGAACCTTTTTTTATAATCGTTGTTTGTTATTGATTCAAACTGACACACCGCAGTTACAGTAGATATAGTCAGCCTACTTGGATATATAGATACTGGATATGCATATACAGAAAGGAAAATGTAACTAGTCGTAACCAAATCTCGTCAAATGCATATAGGGCCTATACATTATTGTATTGTATTCAAACATTTATAAAGCGCCTCTATTAGGGTGAACCGTTCAGAGGCGCTCCCAGTGCGCAAGGCCACAAGAAAAGAAATAGCTTTTCAGAAAATCAAAGGTGAAAGAGGGTTACCAGCTAGAATTTGAGAGCGAGTAAGTGGAGACAGCGCATTCCAAAGAGAGGGATCAATTGAGATAAAGGACCGGGACTTAGCCATAGTTGTTCTAGTATGAGGAACTAGAAACTCAAGTCTAATTGCAGAGCGAAGTGGTCGATACGATGAGGCTGAAAGAGGCCAGAGTAATACATCGGCTAGATATTTTGGGAGACCTGAGCAGGACCCTATATATATATACATACATACATACATACATACATGTATATATATATATATATATATAATTATGAGCTTGTGTATGTGCGGTTTACGTGTTGGCATTGCCTCATTGTTGTAGCCTCGTCTTTCGAATGCATTCGTCGCTTTCCTTTACAACAAAGGTTGCTAGGCATTGGTTCCTTCGCTCTGTCTAACGAACGAAGAACATGCAATCTCAAAAGACAATGGCCCATCAGTCGTCTTAACCTGACGGGACTTGTTCTTGACACGTTCACATGACCGGATGTGTAAAAAATGCAGTTGCTTTTGTTTACGCGTGCAAGGTTCAGTCCCACAGCGTTCAGTAAGAATGAACCTTGTTTTATAATCCTCGTTTGTTAGTGATTGAAACTGACACACCGCAGTGTGATTACAATTCACAGTGTGAACGGATGATCACAAAGTTATCACAGGAGTCGAATTTAACCGTTTTGGCAGCCATGCAAGGCGCCCATCTGTCCTGCTCACTTTACCAACGCCATTAGGCGAATGAAAAGCTGAGTCGACCTTTGGGAATGTAGAGGGAAGCGATCCCGCGTCAAAGCTGATCTGCTGCTCTTCGACCCAAAGTGTTACCATTACCCTAAACCCTCCCCTTATCCTAACCCTCTGTTGGCACAAAGGAAACCCGAACCATGCACTCAAGGATTTTGTCAAAAACTATAAGTTTAAAGTCCTGGATATTCTCCACTTCCAGTCTCTCTGTAGGGAGCCACGGAGCAAAACGCAAACAGGTTTTGGCTCAACATTTTGGAACATAAATACCATGATGATGATGATGATGATTATGATGATGATGATGATGTTGTTGTTGATGATGATGATGATGGTGATGGTGATGGTGACGGTGGTGGTGGTGGTGGTGACGATGATGATGATGATGATAATGACGAGTTCTCTGCCCGAAGGCAGGTCCATTGGCTTGCATGCCTCCCGGGGGCTGAGGTGGTTTTCCGTTGCCTTCCTCACAGACAATTGTGGGTAAGTAACTTGTCCAGAGTCGCTATGCAGTGGCTTGATGAGATTCAAACCTGCCACCTCAGGCATCAAGACACAGACCATTCCGCTACACCACCGCGTCCCACTGAATACTATTAAAATAATAAATTATATATACCTCGATATCGGATATAATGTATATTTTTTTATCCACCTTAGGTCCGTGCTCAGAGGAGGATGGATGACAAATATTTTGAAAACTTCCCTGGCCACTGTCTTTGGCTTCAGCCGTAGCGGCCATAATATATCTGTATGTTCATCAGGATAACCATCAATTACTATTTGTCACTGGGAATATCTAGTTACACACCGAATATCCGCTTGTAGTAATCTGCTTTTGCACAATGAATCAAATTTTCTCGGAGAATTATGCAGAGAATTACATGGTTCAATGCGACCTATATTTTCTCATACATGTATTCCATACTAACTGAGTATGATGGTACCTTTAAGTCAGAGGTGTCAAAGCTTTTATAATGGTGGTCAGCGGCAAAAGTTTTCAGCAAGTGTCAGGCCAGGTTGAAGAAAGCGCCTGAACAACATGGGGGTAAAAGGTCTGAGACTGGTAGGGGACTCGGTAAGCCCGTTCCCATAAATTGTTTCGCAAAACTAAATCTCAAATGGGTTAGTTTTAGCATACAACCGTCTTAATTTTAATATTCGTTTTCAAAACCTCTGTTGTAGACTGAGGACTTAGCATTGACTGGCTTGTTGCTAGCACAGCAATTTGCTCGCTTTATACGCAGTGAAAATTTACAAATTGGAACTTTCATTCTCAAATTGAATAGTCTTTAGGCAAGGCCCCGCGGGCCAGAAAAACGTTGTCGGCGGGTTAGAAATGACCCTCAGGCCGGACTTCCAACACCCCTGCTTTAAAGTCCATTGAATTATTCGTTTCTGCAAATCTACTCATCGATTACTTTTCTGAATGTTCTAAGAGTAGACACTAGACAACTACAGTTTCTTTTTAGGCGTTGCAGGCGTTGAGCAGGGAGATGGTTGAATGGTAACACGCTGGCAGGAAGATCAGAAGGACGCGGGTTCTAAATCCGCTAGACCCATAAGGTTTACTCAGCCCTCCATTCGCCAGATGGCGATGGTAAAATGAGCAGCAGTACAGATGGGCGCATTGCAGGCTGCCATACAGTTAAACTTGACTCCTGTTAAACATCTTATCATCTGTTACTAAGTGTATCGTGTAATCATTCTTCGGTTTGTCAGTCTGAATTGGATAAACGAAAAATCTTTTTGATTGCTTGCCACAGGGTAGATATCGCGATCCAATGTGATTTACCCACTGATTGTCGCTTAGGGACGCGCGTAGATTTCCCCCCGCTGACATATTGACGCGCCAGGAGTCAGAACGTCGTCGCCCGATCCTCAGTGATTTATTTTCTTCGGTATACGTCACAAACCGCTCTGCGCCTGCCGCGGCCTCGGCACACAGCGTCATCTCCATGCTATGTTGAGGCCTGCAGACGCCCGATTCTCCAATCGCCTTCTCGGCGCGCCTACAAAGCACTGAGGAATACACGTTTTAAGCGTCTCGTACAGTCTGATCACGCGCGTATACGGAAACGTTCGCTCTCGCAAAGGGAACGTCGCTCGTCGAAGAAGGAGCTATATGTATAGCGCTCTCGTTGAAATCGATGAACTGACGGTCAGATATTCTTTTGCTGGTTTTCTGAAGTGGATGAAGTTTTCTTGTTAGATTTAAACGGTTTTATGTAAAATTAAAGTTCGTTTTATTCTCAAAAGTAAACTATCAGCTTTATGACACAGCGTTCAGTCAGTCATTTTTACCATTGAGGCAAGAGAAGAAAAGTTATAGAACAACGATACCACAAAGCATGTTTGCATGGGAAGTATAATAATACGACGTTTATAAATACACATCATCATTGCTTTGGAAACTTATAGGATTTCTGTAGTATACAAAGATTTTGTCGTTATGTAGACCTTATAGTTAACATTTTGTGTCATCAGATCTCCGGAAATACTTAAGACACGATCGGTTCTGTGGTTGATTCCAGGCAATGTTTTAACTGCATACGTTTAAGCGGAGTAGAAAGGTTCTGTTGAAGATGCTCTTCCAAAAAGAAGCGAAAATAACTTAGAATTTATCGGTCAAACGTGAGGCTATACAAACCACAGAATAGCCGTTTCCACACAGAGTTCTACTCTCATAACCATTCGTAAGAATTCAGCACCCTTCGCAGAAATGACCTTCAACCCGAGTTATGCGTCGCCTAGCAACGGTTCTACGAACCCGGACACGTCGTGGCTTGAGTCTTCGGAGCTGCTCGTGGTACAGAACCTCACATCCGGTTGGAACACATCCGACTGGCAGGACTTCGTGGGGGTCGTCAAGGACTTCAAGGAGAGCTTCTTCATGTACCGCGATCCGCTGACAGCCGTTACCATAGCAGCCTACGGAGCCGTCTTTCTCTTGTCGTTACTTGGCAACCTGCTCGTGCTGATCGTGTTTCGTGCCAGGAGGAGCATGAGAAGTGTGACCAACTTCTTCCTGCTCAATCTGGCAATTGCAGATCTACTCGGTTAGATAATTATTTCCTACCATTTCAATTGCAGTAGTAGTAGTAGTATCAACGTCATCATAATCGTCGTCGTCGTCGTCGTCGTCATCATCATCATCATGCTCATCATCATCATTATCGTCATCGCCATCATCATCATCAACAACAACATCAACATCAACATCATCATCCATCATCATTTTATTATTATTATTATTATTCTTGTTAATATTATTTTTTAACTGTTATTAAAATAATAATAATTATTGTTATCAGTACCACTACTACTACTACTACTACTACTGCTACTGCTACTGCTACTGCTACTGCTACTGCTACTACTACTACTGCTACTGCTACTGCTACTGCTGCTGCTGCTGCTGATGCTGCTGTTGCTGCTGCTGTTACTACTACTGCTATCTATATAACATCGGCTGATGCCTTGTGCATTAGACACTGGCGCAATAGAAGTTGCTAATTAATTACATTAGTATTGTTATTGCTATTAGTGCTTCTATTATTTTAATTTTTTTTTTATAATTATCAAATCATCATTATTATCATGGTCGTCATCATCATAACCACCGCCAGCGACGCCGCTAGGATTTTAATTGTGTGCGCACAATCAGCATGCGACCATGCGTAGGCCGGGGCCCGGAGACGAAAGTATGTGGGGGTACGAAGAACGAGCGTCCGAACTTTTTTGAATTTCCACACTGTATGGTAGCAGTTTAAGTTAAGCAGTCATCTGAACAAAATTCCTCTATAAATTCAGTGCTGATAGGAACCAGGTGTCACTCGTAGCTAAGATGTAGTTTGAATCGTGTTTGAGTTTCACTGCAGAACACACTGGCAAACCAGACATTTATTGAAATTAATATAAAAACTAGAAAATACGTTCAATTTCCAAAAACGCCTTAAACCTTAAGGTATAAACATATTGCTGACCAGACACAATTAGCAGAAATAGTTAACAAATTGTACACAAACCAAGCAAGAAGGATTCAACTACCGAATGGTGAAGCCATGCGGTAATGATTTATACTGTTGTTTTACTAAATGTTCAAGGAAAAAAACATTTTGAAATTTAATATATTGGAATTTGAAAGATAACAATCGAGAGAAGCCATTTAATTAGGTGTACAAAATAATATAATATCTATATTAATGTCATATTAACAGTATATTGTAGTCATTATAATAAGAAGGTATTATATAATATAATTTATAATAGTAAATAATATCATAAGGCTATACCAAAGATCAGGCGAGTTACTATTGCATTACGCAATTACGGAACTGCATAAAGATTTTAACAGCTCTCAAAAACTACAAACCGTTGAGATTACTTATTTACATCCTAGATTACTATTATTCGTTGTGCAGACGTTGTTATTGTGAGGTCGGCAGAACATTTTCCTTCGCGGACGCTAACTCATGACTCTGGAAGTTTCGTGGCACTTTTGAAATTTCGATCACTGACCAACTGTAGTTTAAATCATCGTAGGCTAATGTCATCTGTTACATGTAATGCCGAGTACATAAGTCTGTTGATTAAAAATGAGCTGATCCACCTGTGTGGTCAATAAACTCGAGAAATGGAGGGTAGGGAGGAAGAAAGCGAATGGAGGAAAGGGAGGAAGAGAGCGAAATGGAGGAAAGGGAGGAAGAGAGCGAAATGGAGGAAAGCGAGGAAGAGAGCAATATGGAGGGTAGAGAGGACGAGAGCGAAATGGAGAAAAGGGAGGAGAAGAGCGAAATGGAGGGTTGGGAGGAAGAGAGCGAAATGGAAGAAAGAAAGGAAGAGATCGAAATGGAGGAAAGGAAGGAAAAGAGCTAAATGGAGGAAAGGGAGGAAGAGAGTGAAATGGAGGAAAGGGAGGAAGAGAGCGAAATGGAGTTTAGGGAGGAAGAGAGTGAAATGGAGGAAAGGGAGGAAGAGAGCAATATGGAGGAAAGGAGGAAGAGAGCGAAATGGAGGAAAGGGAGGAAGAGAGTGAAATGGAGGAAAGGAAGGAAGAGAGCGAAATGGAGAAAAGGGAGGAAGAGAGCGAAATGGTGGGTATGGAGGAAGAGAACGAAATGGATGTGAAGGAGGAAGAAGAGCGAAATGGAGGAAAGAGACGAGGAGAGCGATATGGAGGAAAGGCAGGAAGAGAGCGAATGGAGGAAAGGGAGGAAGAGCGAATTGGAGGAAAGGGAGGAAGAGAACGAATGGAGGAAAGGGAGGAAGAGAGCGATTGGAGGAAAGGGAGGAAGAGCGAAATTGGAGGAAAGGGAGGAAGAGCGAATTGGAGGAAAGGGAGGAAGAGAACGAAATGGAGGAAAGGGAGGAGGAAGAGAGCGAAATGGAGGAAAGGGAGGAAGAGAGAAAATGGAGGGAAGGGAGGAAGAGCTAATGTCATCTGTTACATGTAATGCCGAGTACATAAGTCTGTTGATTAAAAATGAGCTGAACCTGTGTGGAATAGAGCGAAAATGGAGGGTAGGGAGGAAGAGAGCGAAATGGAGGAAAGGGAGGAAGAGAGCGAAATGGAGGAAAGGGAGGAAAGGGAGGGAGGAAGAGAGCGAATATGGAGGAAAGGGAGGAAGAGAGCGAAATGGAGGAAAGGGAGGAAGAGAGCGAAATGGAGGAAAGCGAGGAAGAGAGCAATATGGAGGGTAGGAGGAGAGAGCGAAATGGAGGAAAGGGAGGAGAAGAGAGTGAAATGGAGGAAAGGGAGGAAGAGAGCGAAATGGAGGAAAGGTAGGAAGAGAGCGAAATGGAGGAAAGGGAGGAAAAGAGCGGAAATGGAGGAAAGGGAGGAAGAGAGTGAAATGGAGGAAAGGGAGGAAGAGAGTGAAATGGAGGAAAGGGAGGAAGAGAGCGAAATGGAGGAAAGGGAGGAAGAGAGCGAAATGGAGGGTAAGGAGGAAGAGAGTGAAATGGAGGAAAGGGAAGAAGAGAGCGAAATGGAGGAAAGGAAGGAAGAGAGCGAAATGGAGGAAAGGGAGGAAGAGAGCGAAATGGAGGAAAGGGAGGAAGAGAACGAAATGGAGGAAAGGGAGGAAGAGAGCGAAATGGAGGAAAGGGAGGAGGAGAGCGAAATGGAGGAAAGGGAGGAAGAGAGCGAAATGGAGGAATGGGAGGAAGAGAGCGAAATGGAGGAAAGGGAGGAAGAGAGCGAAATGGAGGAAAGGGAGGAAGAGAACGAAATGGAGGAAAAGGAGGAAGAGAGCGAAATGGAGGAAAGGGAGGAAGAGAGCGAAATGGAGGAAAGGGAGGAAGAGAGCGAAATGGAGGAAAGGGAGGAAGAGAGCGAAATGGAGGAAAGGGAGGAAGAGAGCGAAATGGAGGAAAGGGAGGAAGAGAGCGAAATGGAGGAAAGGGAGGAAGAGAGCGAAATGGAGGAAAGGGAGGAAGAGAGCGAAATGGAGGAAAGGGAGGAAGAGAGCGAAATGGAGGAAAGGGAGGAAGAGAGCGAAATGGAGGAAAGGAAGGAAGAGAGTGAAATGGAGGAAAGGGAGGAAGAGAGCGAAATGGAGGAAAGGGAGGAAGAGAGCGAAATGGAGGAATGGGAGGAAGAGAGCGAAATGGAGGAAAGGGAGGAAGAGAGCGAAATAGAGGAAAGGGAGGAAGAGAGCGAAATGGAGGAAAGGGAGGAAGAGAGCGAAATGGAGGAAAGGGAGGAAGAGAGCGATATGGAGGAAAGGGTGGAAGAGAGCGAAATGGAGGAAAGGGAGGAAGAGAGCGAAATGGAGGAAAGGGAGGAAGAGAGTGATATGGAGGAAAAGGAGGAAGAGAGCGAAATGGAGGGTAGGGAGGAAGAGAGTGAAATGGAGGAAAGGGAGGAAGAGAGGGAAATGGAGGAAAGGGAGGAAGAGAGCGAAATGGAGGAAAGGGAGGAAGAGAGCGAATTGGAGAAAGGGAGGAAGAGAGCGAATTGGAGGAAAGGGAGGAAGAGCGAATTGGAGGAAAGGGAGGAAGAGAGCGAATTGGAGGAAAGGGAGGAAGTAGAGGAGGAATTGGAGGGAAAGGGAGGAAGAGTGAATTGGAGGAAAGGGAGGAAGAGCGAATTGGAGGAAAGGGAGGAAGAGCGAATTGGAGGAAAGGGAGGAAGAGCGAATTGGAGGAAAGGGAGGAAGAGCGAATTGGAGGAAAGTGAGGAAGAGCGAATTGGAGGAAAGGGAGGAAGAGCGAATTGGAGGAAAAGGGAGGAAGAGCGAATTGGAGGAAAGGGAGGAAGAGAGCGAATTGGAGGAAAGGGAGGAAGAGCGAATTGAGGAAAGGGAGGAAGAGCGAATTGGAGGAAAGGGAGGAAGAGCGAATTGGAGGAAAGGGAGGAAGAGCGAATTGGAGGAAAGGGAGGAAGAGAAGAAAATTGGAGGAAAGGGAGGAAGAGCGAATTGGAGGAAAGGGAGGAAGAGCGAATTGGAGGAAAGGGAGGAAGAGCGAATTGGAGGAAAGGGAGGAAGAGCGAATTGGAGGAAAGGGAGGAAGAGCGAATTGGAGGAAAGGGAGGAAGAGCGAATTAAAGGAAAGGGAGGAAGAGCGAATTGGAGGAAAGGGAGGAAGAGTTAATTGGAGGAAAGGGAGGAAGAGCGCATTGGAGGAAAGGGAGGAAGAGCGAATTGGAGGAAAGGGAGGAAGAGCGAATTGGAGGAAAGGGAGGAAGAGCGAATTGGAGGAAAGGAGGAAGAGCGAATTGGAGGAAAAGGAGGAAGAGCGAATTGGAGGAAAGGGAGGAAGAGCGAATTGGAGGAAAGGAGGAAGAGCGAATTGGAGGAAAGGGAGGAAGAGCGAATTGGAGGAAAGGGAGGAAGAGCAAATTGGAGGAAAGGAGGAAGAGCGAATTGGAGGAAAAGGAGGAAGAGCGAATTGGAGGAAAGGGAGGAAGAGCGAATTGGAGGAAAAGGGAGGAAGAGCGAATTGGAGGAAAGGGAGGAAGAGCGAATTGGAGGAAAGGGAGGAAGAGCAAATTGGAGGAAAGGGAGGAAGAGCGAATTGGAGGAAAGGGAGGAAGAGCGAATTGGAGGAAAAGGAGGAAGAGCGAATTGGAGGAAAGGAAGGAAGAGCGAATTGGAGGAAAGGGAGGAAGAGCGAATTGGAGGAAAGGGAGGAAGAGCGAATTGGAGGAAAAAGGAGGAAGAGCGAATTGGAGGAAAGGGAGGAAGAGCGAATTGGAGGAAAGGGAGGAAGAGCGAATTGGAGGAAAGGGAGGAAGAGCGAATTGGAGGAAAAGGAGGAAGAGCGAATTGGAGGAAAGGGAGGAAGAGCGAATTGGAGGAAAGGGAGGAAGAGCGAATTGGAGGGTAGGGAGAGTCAATACATGGGAAATCTTTAATGTGTGAAACACCGTGTCTCAGATTTGAGGATTTTATTGTTTGATTATTGTGTTTGTACATCATATTGAAATTGTCAGGAGCCTATCGCCATGTATCTGCATTGGATTATCATCATCATCACCACCACCACCACCACCACCACCACCACCACCACCACCACCACCACCACCACCACCACCACCACCACCACCACCACCACCACCACCACCACCACCACCACCACCACCACCACCACCACCACCACCATGATCATCAGTTTCTGACGCCAGCCATTTGGCGGCGATGGGTACGAATAAATTATTTCCATTTTCCTTGGTCATTTGTAAAGTCCATTGTTTCCCTTACTTTCAAAGTGATGTTTTATCCTCATTTATATTGTTTATCCAGCGTTGGCTGGCTCTGCCTTAGTGTCTTTTTCCTTCGAATCTTGCATTTTGTACAGTGTGTGGTAGGCTATTGGTCAACTGGCTTTCTCTGTATAATTATGTTGAAACCATCGGAGTCTTCTTTGAACGACTTTGTCTAGCAGAGTTGTTTCGATCCATAATGCTGTCTAATGCCAGCATTTCTTATTTTCTAAAGTCTTGGAATCCCTGCGAGGCTGCGATCTTCCGCAGTAAACTAATTTCTGCTGTAATAATTCTTTTCTTGTCTTGCTTTCGCATTGGCCAACATTCCGACCCTTAGACTAGAGGCAAATCGGTTGTATCTTCGTCTCGTATAATTAATTATCTTTGTCTTGTTTTTGGTCTTGGTAAATAGTAATAGGATTGCAAGGGTGGTCAGGCACGAATGAGGAAGTTTTTCGCCTCGCAAGATATAATTATGAAATTACCTATTTTCCAAAAGAACTGATGTAAAATGTTATTACTTTTAGCCAAAAAGATGGTCTCCAAGATGCACCACTACAAACCCCGAAATAAAAGTTCCTTACAGCCTTTTCCCAGACCCTCCCCTCAGAGAGGTTGGAATCGGCGTAATTTTTGGGACGCTCTTGTTACGCCACTGCTAGATGGTGTTAGACTGTTAGTTTACCTAATATTAAAACTAGTACCTAAGTAATTATAATTTTGTAACTTAATAATATTTCACTTTTTTCATTTGCAATTTTTCATTTCTTATCCTTTAAGCGCTGTACGCACTTGCGTAAACTTGCGTAAGTCTAGCGGTGCCTCTGACCACCGCCACACTAATACTACTCTTAAGTTTCTGGCTGGTGTGTCTGCTATGGTATTATAACCTGCTGCACCTGCAGGGAAAGCATGGCAGAGAAGAACAACCATAGTTACTTACGAATGACCAATATTTCATATGTAATTAAATTACCAAAGGAGAGAGTCGCATTTTCACATTCTCGTAGGAAGAGAATAATCTTCCGTATTCTGAAGAAGTAGCAAAATGGCGGAAGAAAGTCATCGTGTATGAATAATCTATGGACAGCCGAAGTCTCGTAAAATATCAATCTGGCCATTTCTATGGGACGCCGGTTTGAGTACAGATAGCGAAGACTTCTGATAAGAACATTTATGAGAATTATAGCAACACGACCAATCACACTCCTCACATTGTTACACGCTGACAGGCAGACAGACAGACAGAAAGACAGACATACCGCTAGACAGATATCGTAATCCTGTTACAGAAATGTTAATAGGTCGCAGTGGGTCGTAATATATATTACACGTAGGGGTTATGACCTATATTTCAACGCAGAGATTGAAACAGAGGATGGATGGAACACCTCGTAGAGATAGAGAGACAATGAAGAAGTGAAGTAGATAAAGTGATCGAAGAGCCACACGGAGACAAACAAAGAAAGAGACAGAAACAGAAACAGATTGTGTGAACCGATTCCATACAGAGGTGGAGACTTAGAGACAGACAGAGGCAGAGAAGAGGACACCGATGTATTCACACAGAGAGGTAACAAGTAACAACACACCAGGCAGACAGACAAGATGAGAGGAGACAGAAGAAGAGCGTAGAAAGACAGACAGGCAGACGTACAGACAGACAGATTGGACAGACAAACAGACAGACAGGCAGATATATAAACAGACAGACAGACGGACAGAATGACAGACAAACAGACAGACAAACGGACAAAAACAGACAGACTTACAAACAGGCAGACAAACAGACACTGCCTCGCGGAATCGTTTTCGATGAGGTATTTATGTCTTCGTGGAATTCTTATGAGCTGCTAACGAAGGGCTTTGCCAGCATCCCCTAAATCAGGCTCTCTCCTCCACTCCCAATGAAGGGACCATGCCCTCCCCTATACATAAAGCCACCTCTCCTTCACTCCGTCTTCCAAGACATCCTTCGCACTTTCTCCCTTCTTCCTCGCTCCTCCCATATTCCTTGCTATCATTCCTCTTTCTACTCTTTTACCTCTCTCTGTCTCTCTCTGTCTCTGTCTCTTTCTCTTTTCCTCTCTCTCTCTCTCTCTCTCTCTCTCTCTCTCTCTCTCTCTCTCTCTCTCTCTCTCTCTCTCTCTCTCTCTCTCTCTCTGTCTCTCTACCTCTTTGTCTGTCTCTATCTGCCTCTGTCTGTCTCTTCCTGTTTCTATCGGTCTCTATATATTTCGCTGTCTCTGTCTCTCTCTGCCTCTTTGTCTGTCTCTATCTGTCTCTATCTGTCTCTGTCAGTCTTCATCTGTTTCTTATAACTGCCTCTAGCTCTTTCTGTTTCTGTCTCTGTCTCTTTCTGCCTCTCTGTCTGGCTCTATCTGTCTCTGTCTCTGTCTCTGTCTCTGTGTGTGTCTGTCTCTCTTTTTGTCTCCCATGTCATTCTTCTCTCTTTTATTCCTCTCTCTCCTTTATCTGACCCGTCTTCATCCTAGCTGTTCTATTCACCCTCCCTCACACCCACCCTCCGTTCCTTCCTTTATCTCCTTCCCAAAAGGGAATGACCATAAAAACCTCTACTCTACAAAACCGTCTCCACAAAGGCCAAAACCTTCCGAGCAAAACCTCAGCAAATCCAGAAAATCCCCTTCCACGAACCACGGTCGCGGCCTGCCCCTTACTCTCCTCCACCCAATCCGCCGTGGGGTCCCCAGTTCTCCACGGGCGAAGTATCTTTAGATGCCCATAAATCTCCCATCATCCATATCGGCATTAAGAGAGACGTCACGTAGGGTCATAATGCGGCTCCGTTACGTCGCAACGCCGACCGTGGCGTCTCTAATCAAAGGGCCCCCGTTTGATGACCCAAGACGGGGCCAGAGGTGCAATTGGACTGGAAGGGTTTATGGGTAGGGTTGGTTCACTTGGATGCGAATGGCGTGCACAGTCAGGAGGCCTCGGAAAATTAATTGTTTCTGTGAACATCGTGGGGATTTCTGCGCATCCAGGAATGGTGGTCATGAGAGGAATTTTGACGATAGGACGCTATATGCCGTTTACTATCCGTATGGCAACTGTATGTCGTAAAATTTCTAAGATATGCTCAGCTAGCTGAAAAATGTGGTATATAAATGTCCTGATGTATGTGTGTATGTGTGTGTATGCATGTATGTATGTATGTATGTATGTATGTATGTATGTATGTATGTATGTATGTATGTATGTATGTATGTATGTATGTATGTATGTATGTATGTATGTATGTATATATGTGTGTATGTATGTATGTATGTATGTATGTATATATGTGTGTATGCATGTATGCATGTATGTATTATGGGGCGGGGACGGTTGAATGGTAACAAGCTGGCACGAATATCAAAAGGGCACGGGTTCGATACCCGCTAGCACTATAAGGTTGACTCCGTCTTCAGTAGGCGACTCAAAAATGAGCAGTAGGACAGATGGGCATCTCGCAGGCTGCCATATAGTTAAATTCGACGTCTGTTAAACTTGTTATCATCTGTTACTACTGTGTCATGTAATCTTACTGTGATCATGTAGGTTGAATTATTAAACGAATATAATTAATGTTATTATCATAATTATACTTATTATCATTATTATTATTATTGTTGTTGATGTTATTATTATTATTATTATTATTATTATTATTATTATTATTATTATTATTATTATTATTATTATTATTATTATTATTATCATTATTATCATTATTATCATTATTATCATTATTATTATCATTATCATTATCATTATCATTATCATTATTATTATCATTATCATTATCATTATCATTATTATTATTATTATTATTATCATTATTATTATTATTATTATTATTATTATTATTATTATTATTATTATTATTATTATTATTATTATTATTATTATTATTATTATTATTATTATTATTATCATTATCATTATCATTATCATTATCATTATTATCATTATTATTATTATTATCATTATTATCATTATTATTATTATTATTATTATTATTATTATTATTATCATTATCATTATCATTATCATTATTATCATTATCATTATCATTATTATTATTATTATCATTATCATTATTATTATTATTATCATTATTATTATTATTATTATTATTATTATTATTATTATTATTATTATTATTATTATTATTATTATTATTATTATTATTATTATTATTATTATCATTATCATTATCATTATCATTATCATTATCATTATTATTATTATTATTATTATCATTATTATCATTATTATTATTATTATTATTATTATTATTATTATTATTATTATTATTATTATTCTGTGGATACTTTTCTCTAGCCCCGATCGAGTGCACATGCAGAGCAGGCATTAATTCGTCTATTCATTCACCTTTTTGTTACATCCTCTCAGCATGAAACCTCATCCACCTTATCTCTCTCCTTCGCTTCCGTCTCACCTCTTCCATCGCCCTTCTCAGTTCCGTTGCCACTTCACATCACATCCGGCCAATATAATTCCTCTACACGCGTCCTCTCCGTGGCTAAAACCCACTTCCTTCACGCTGTGACCAGCAATACATTAATGAATGCATATATGAACATATGACCCTGCGTATAAATCTTTGCGTTGGCTTCCTAGTCAGCAGGGGATTTGTTTCAAATCGGAGCTCGTAGCTTATAAAATATTGAATGCTGGTCAACCACTATACTTAAAACCAGTTCATATTTCTCAAACGTACCATTTATTTATTTATTTATTTATTTATTGCGTCAGAAACAGAACAAATAACAGTAATCATCATGACATAGACAGATCAGTCACTGCGCAACAGGAAGCCAGGAAAAAGCTAAAAGCTTATACTACCCTGGCCCCTAGTACCTGGTTAACATTTCAGTCAACGTTTAGTGTCACACAGATCCAGAACAAATTATGAGAACAAATTATGCTAACAGGCAGCTGAGTCCAAATAGTTTTAGTACTATACATTAGACATTTTATACATTAAACAAATCATTAGCAAGTTCATAGAGCAAACAAATCAAAACCAAGCTCGTCCGATTCTCGAATTGTATATTCGTTTATTGATAAGCTCTGGCTGTTATAACGCAGCTAGTTAACGTAATGCAATGCAATGTAATGTAAATCCTTGAAAATTTCTCAGCGCCCACAAAAGCCACGTCAGGGAGACCAGCTTATTCACCGGTGCTATATCAAATCAAGTCCGCAATAGCCAAACTCCTCTGTTCGTTTCGGTGTTCAGGGTTCTTGTATGACAGTCAATTATAGTGAAACCAAATTAGGCCTAGTCATCCTAGGTCAGGCAGATAAGCTTAACTTTGTTTGTGTGTCCCGATTTAGGCCTCCCTACTAAATGTTTTGAACATACGTTGGATGAAGTTCTTATCGTGGTCCAGAGGGCAAGTTACAGTGAGTTACTCGGTGTACTGGGCAAAGAAAAAGTACGTGCTCCGAGTCTGTTAGAAAAAACCTGATAGACAAAAACTTAGTCAAAAACTTTATCAACGAAGTTAAGTTCACGGCCTTGTACACTTATACAAGGTCGTTGTCTTACTCTTACGAGACCTCCTTAGTGGGGGAAAACACATATCGCCGCTGGTCGCTCGTCTTCATCAGGCGGCCTTTTATCTCACTTGGTATTCAGCGACTGGGTCCTTAGCTTCAGGTATCCTTGGCTCTGATTTGACACTTCCCCGCGGCGCTCTCGCATCATTTAGCTTGCCGACTGATTTAGTAATAGTTTGTTCCACCAGCCGCTATGGATTCCATGCGCGTCTCCAGTCGCCAGACATTCTGGGAAGTCGTAGACTATGTGAAACGACCATGAAATTGGACTGGCCTATGGAGTTCCGCAGTGGACCGTCAGAAACAAACAACTCCGACAGTGCACGTCCGTGCCCTAATGCCAGGCAGTGCCAGTCCGAAGCCTCAATGAAGAAGGAGGGCGATGCTAGTGATCTTTGTAATTACGTATTGCCGTTAAACTGAATCTACTGCCACTGCAACTGCTGTACAGTTGTTGCTGCTGCTGCTGCTGCCACTGCCACTGCCACCGCCACCGCCACTACCACTACCACTACCACTACCACTACCACTGCTGCTGCTGCTGCCACTGCCACTGCCACCGCACCGCCACTACCACTACCACTACCACTACCACTACCACTACCACTTCTACTACTGCTACTGCTGCTGCTGCTGCTGCTGCTGCTGCTGCTGCTGCTGCTACTACTACTACTACTACTACTACTACTACTACTACTACTACTACTACTACTACTACTACTAGGCCTAATACTCAGAAGCAAACATTATAACGATCTACGACAACTATTACATCAGACTGGTTAGGCATTCACAAGACTGGTATAAAATGGTTGGTAGAGAAATGGTTGATGTAGAAATGTCTGATAGAGAAATGGTCGATGGAGATATGGTTGATAACTTGATATAGAAGTGGTTGATAGATAAATGGTTGATAGAGAAATGGATGATATAGAAGTGGTTGATACAAACATGGTTGATAGAGAAATGGTTGATGGAATTACGGATGAACGAGAAATGGTTGATAGAGAAATGGTTGATAGAGAAAGAAGCAACATCGGGCTTAAATTAAACGTACTCAACGGAATTGTTATTATTATTTTACTCCGTGGCACATATGATCCCTCACGATTACTGAAATTAGAGGAACAATGCTCTGGGGATAGTTAAACGATAAAACTCTTGTTTGAAGAACAAACAGATCTTGAAAGACGCGGTTCGATACCCGTAGCCCATCAGCCTTCCACTCCCTAGGGCAACTGTAAAATGAATGGGCGCCTAACAGGCGGCCAAGACTTGTTCAACAATATCATGAAATCTGTACCGTAATGTTTCAACTTTCAATGTTACTAACTGCGGTTTGTCAGGGAGTTTGTCCATAAACAAGAATATTATTCATAGATGTTTTTTCGGTGGAATATGGTGCTTAGCTGATGCGTCTGAAAATAAATCTCTAATATTTCTATTGCGCTAACAGAGAACATTCCGTGTATGACATCCAGTCTGCAGGAAGCGGCGCATAAGCGAAAATGTTCAAAGAGACGCTGTATGAAATGGAGATTGCGCTTCCTGCGTCGCTGGAACGATTAGGAGAATTATGGATGAAAGGGAGCGAGAGTCTGGAGGCTGAGAAGATCAGACGACAGAGAAAAACAAGCAGCATATATATATATATATATATATATATATATATATATATATATATATATATGAGATCAGACAAAGAGATAAATAACACCAAGCACCAACGAATTAGACAAACGAAACATACTTTTATAAATATCCACATGAGTTTATATATTACATATATGACTATTGTACATTAATAGATCTTCATTGAAGTTATATATATATACATATATATATATACATGTGAAGAGATGGGAGACATGATACAACAAGATCTGAAGTCTCTTAGATTGAAGAAAGAAGATACTGGTGACAGAAACAAGTGGAAACGAAGGATCCGAGTGGCTGACCCCTCCGCTGGGAAGGATTAGTTCAAGCCTATAAAGGAGATATATTAAAGTTACATAATTTAGGTATCTATCTATATTACATTCTATAGATGTACATATTATGTAGACATATTTTGATATATTTGCGCATTGTGCACTTGTGTATATAAGTTATTCCATATGATCATATTAACAAACATAACTGGTCCGCTGAAAGCGTATAATATTATTTTCACATGTTTGTATATAAATATATACATAGGATTAGCAAATGTTATCATTATTATGACCAACATCATCCTCGTAAGCGATGGGGAGAATTTGAAATACTATAGTATTTAAAATACTATTTTAAGTACAACTTAAGTATTTTGTACTTTATTTAATTAATACAGTGCACTGGAAGCATTTATACTTTGACTTAAAATACTCATTTTAAGTATTTCGTATGTAAACTACAAACAGTGAAATGTTACAGAAGTCGAGGGATGTCTGACGCAAGGAGGATTAGGTTCGGCATGCGCCATGGAGAAAGAAGATTAATTGCACACATCCGGTTTTGATCGGAAAGTCCCCTTTGAAGGCGGTTCGAGAGATCGATAGGACTGGAGAGATTGATGGGACCGGTGTCCAGAAGGGTTAGTTCATAGACGAGAGAGAGATAGGTTTATTTCATCAGGAGAGAAACACGCTAAGTAGCTAATTCGCTGGCGTAATTATAATTACACCAGCAAATTAACTGCTTCTAAATCCGAAATGAAAATTGTTATATCGGAGTAATTATATTGTATTGGAGTGATAGCATAGTTAACCTTAATTTTTATCTCATTTTCAACAGGCATTGACTGAACAATTGTAACCGTAAATTTAATTGTAATTGAACATTTATATAGCGCCACTCAGAGATTCAGAGGCGCTCCCGACCCAAGGCTCTAACAAATAAGATAGTCTTCAGGCGTTTCCGAAACAGAGGAAGAGAAAGGATGAGGAGCTCAAGACATAATTTCTGAGGAAGGTGGTTCCAAATGGAGGGGCTGACATAATCACAGCTTCTGGATTAAGCAGTTGCACTACGCATGCGAGGGACAGCCAGAAGGCCTTCTTTCAAGTCTCTGCTACCTTACAAAACGCCCACTATGAAGTTTCATTGCGCATGCATCACTCAAACGAAATCACAGAGGCTGACTGAACTCTACGCTGTGAGTTATAGGCTATACGCAAGGAACAACGTCGTGCCTTTTCAGTGGGGTTGGGCCGACCACGTTGAACAACCTTCTGCGTGTTCTTTTAGCTAGGGATTCTGCATATACCTTTTACAAGCATCTGAAAACTATTTATTTATCGCCAATCAATCAATCAATCAATCAATTTCGTTTATTCACAACACCAAGCTGACAAGTCGCAACTTGTTACAGGTAACAGATGGAAAAATTGTCTAGCTCTGACAGTTAGTTATTAAATGGGTTGAGATAGCAAATATTATCTCTGCTGGAGTTGGACTGGGAGCGCCACTGAGTAAGTATCTTTGAGGGGCGCTATATAAGTCCTCTGAATGAAAGAGAAATGGTTGATAGAGAAATGGTTGAAAATGAAAGAACCCATACTAGGTTAAACGTGAACGTACTCAACATAATATATGAGCATCATGATAGCATGGTCCTGCACATGAAATTCGATATCTTGCGTCACAGGTGTATCGTCGGAAATACATCTCTGACGGTTGCAGTCGCAGTTATACTGAGGTGGTTCTGCGATACTCCGACCACCAGAGGACAATACTTCCCCTCCGATATTCCAACAATCAGAGGACAATACTTCCCCTCCGATACTCCAACCATTAGAGAACAATACTTCCCCTCCGATACTCCAACCATGAGAAGACAATACCTCCCCTCGGATATTCCGACCATCAGAGGACAATACTTCCCCTCCGATATTCCAACAATCAGAGGACAATACTTCCCCCCGATACTCCAACCATCAGAGAACAATACTTCCCCTCCGATACTCCAACCATGAGAAGACAATACCTCCCCTCGGATACTCCGACCATCAGAGGACAATACTTCCCCTCCGATATTCCAACCATCAGAGAACAATACTTCCCCTCCGATACTCCAACCATGAGAAGACAATACCTCCCCTCGGATATTCCGACCATCAGAGGACAATACTTCCCCTCCGATATTCCAACAATCAGAGGACAATACTTCCCCTCCGATACTCCAACCATCAGAGAAGACAATACTTCCCCGGATACCGATATTCCAACAATCTTCCCCTCCGATATTCCAACAATCAGAGGACAATACTTCCCCCCGATACTCCAACCATCAGAGAACAATACTTTCCCTCCGATACTCCAACCATGAGAAGACAATACTCCCCTCGGATACTCCGACCACCAGAGGACAATACCTCCCCTCGGATACTCCAACCATGAGAAGACAATTATACCTCCCCTCGGATACTCCGACCACCTGAGTACAATACTTCCCATCCGATACTCCAACCATACGGCAGCAATGCCAGGACGCGAACACCCACCTACTCCGACGGATACTGCCGTGTGGAGTAGCAGCTGCAGGTGTCAATGACAACAGCAGCAGCGATTTCATCACGAACGTAGACAGGATGCCTAATATCCGGCTATATACCGAGAAAAGATCTTACCTTGGAGTGTAAAAATTGCCATTAAGAGCACGCATGAGATCGCCTTAAGCAAGCACTCATTAAGGAGACGGAGGCAATGAGAGAGGCAGACAAACGCATGGAGAAGCAGAAGGGTACATCTGTGTAGACAATGGGAGGCAGGTGGACGGGGTAGGATGGAGAAAGGTGGAAGCACGAAAGGGCAAGAGGATGGGAGGAGACTGGGAGACGTACGTTCTCTGCTTATCTGTCTCTGTCTCTTGGTCTATCTATCAATCAGTCTGTACGTCTGTCTTTCCATATCTCTGTCTGTTTCTGTGACTCGTTCTCGTTTATCTCTTTCTATATGTTTGTCCGTCTGCCATAGATATGTCTCTCTCTCTCTCTCTCTCTCTCTCTCTCTCTCTCTGTCACTCTCTGACTCTTCCAGTCTGTCTCTGACTCACTGACTTTCCCTTCTATTCTAATTTATTCTAAGAGAAACAGGACAGAGAGACACAAAGACAGTGAGAGAGACAGAGAGAGAGACACACAAACACACAGAGGCACTCTGTCACTCTCTGACTCTTCCAGTCTGTCTCTGACTCACTGACTTTCCCTTCTATTCTAATTTATTCTAATCTAGAGACGTCTCTCTCTGTTTCGTCTGTCTGTCTGTAATGTCTGTCTGTCTCTTTCTCTTTCTCTGTGTGTGTTTGTCTCTCTGTGTGTCTCTCAATATGTCTTTCTCTCTGTCTCTCTCTGCCTCTGTGTGTTTGTGTGTCTCTCTCTCTGTCTCTCTCACTGTTTTTGTGTCTCTCTGTCCTGTTTCTCTGTCTGTCTGTCTCTGTCTGTCTGTCTGTCTGTCTCTCTCTCTTTCCCTCCATCTTCCTCACTGTTCTCTCGCTCTCCCTTCTCTCCAATTTCTCTCAATATTCGCCCTCTTTCTCTCTCTCTCTCTCTCACACACACACACACACACACACACACACACACACACACACACACACACACACACACACACACACACACACACACACACACACACACACACACACAAACACACACACACACTCACACACACACACACACACACACACACTCTGTCTCTGCCTCTGTGTCTATCTGTCTCTCTGTCTCGCTACGTGTGCCCATACAACAATAAAACACTTTGCATAGCAACACCAACTGAAGTATACACAATCCAATGTCATCTCAAATGACATGGAATATCTAAGCAACAATCAGCGCAATGTAAGTGATCAGACTTGCACATATATCATACATACACATAGCTGTCAAATATATGTTTAAAAATGCTTGGACACTATTGCAATCGACTCTAACTCTGCCATCCGATTACAAAACTCCGTCTACTTGTTATCTTATATATATAATTATATATATATATACGACAGTTGGCGATATATAAATGCTCTGAGGCACACTCATATATCACTCATACATGCACCTATCAAATATATATTGTAAAAAGTGATGGATATAATTCATGCATAGCTTTTAAGCTGTCGCATTACCAGCGCTGTGCTGAAGTGCATGAAAGCGTTCTGCATAATTGTTTTGCTGCATAGCATAACATAAAATTACAGTTAGGGCTGTTAACGATTCAAAAATTTTAATGGTTAACTATTTGAGAATTAACGATTAATTAATAGTTAACTTTTGATTAAATGTATTCCGCAATAATTATAATGACAAATAACAAATTAACATAATTCATTGTTTATCTCTTAATAGTATTAATAATATTTATTGCTAGTTAGTAGTTACTACTTAGTAGCCTATAGTTAATTGTTCATATAAGAAGACTACGTTTTTCAGTTCAAATTTCTTCCTTCAAACAATTACGTAAACAAACCAGCATGTTGTTTTGTTGACAATTTAACAAGCGGTCAAGCGGGCTTCGATTAATCGTTAAAAATAAATTTAATCGTTAAAATTAATTTAGATTAATCGATTAATTAATCGCTAACTACCGCAGCCCTAAATACACTGCTTTACAGTTTCATGATTTCTGCCCTGGCGGGGATTCGAACCCCGACCCTTCAAGTGACAGTCCATCACGCTCACCACTAGGTTATTGCGCACTCCCTTACACTTGTTAATACTGCAGAAATGTCAATGCGAGTTATATGTGGATAAATCCAAGGTATATTGTGGTGTCAGTTACATGGCCATAATGTGCAGCACATATTTCAGAGTTACTTAGAAGGGGCTAAATTATTAAGCGTCTTGAGACAGACGTGCGCATACGTACATGTATGCATACCTGCATAAAAACTTACATACATATGCATGCTTTATGCTATTACCTGTAATTGTATGTATGAGCACTTGTTATAGCGCCCCTTCAAGATTTCTACTCAGAGGCGCTCCCAACTACAGCGCGGACACTGTATCGGGAGTTTCACGCCGAAGCGCATGAGCAATTGCGAGTGAAGGACTTGCCCAGGGTCCCTACGCGGCGGCTTGAGGTGGATTCGAACCCGCAACTCTCCGGATGCAAGGCACCGACCATACCCCTACATCACCGCGTCCCAATTGGTGATTGTAAGGAAGAAGCTCTAAGAAAGTTCATACGCAGAGACAGACAGACAGACACACAGACAGACAGAAAGACAGACACACAGACAGACATAGAGAGAGACAGAGTGACAGTGACAGGCAGAGAGACAGAGATGGACAGAGACAGACATACATAGACAGGGAGAGTGTCTCTCTTTGTCTCTGTCTATGTCTTTGTGGTATTGAGAGACAGAGGGAGATAGACAGAGAGACGAAGAGACAGAGACAGACAGACAGAGACAGAGACAGACAGACAGCTACATAGATGCAGAACTGTCTCTCTCTATATCTCTCTCTCTCTCTCTCTCTCTCTCTCTCTCTCTCTCTCTCTCTCACACACACACACACTCTCTCTCTCTCTCTGTCTGTCTGTCTGTCTCTCTCTACGTGTGCCAATGCAACAATAAAACACCCCGCATAGCAACACCAACTGAAGTATACACAATCCAATGTCATTTCAAATGACATGGAATATCTAAGCAACAATCAGCGCAATGTAAGTGATCAGACTTGCACATACATCATACATACACATAGCTGTCAAATATATGTTTAAAAATGCTTGGACACTATTGCAATCGACTCTAACTCTGCCATCCGATTACAAAACTCCGTCTACTTATTATCTTATATATATATATATATTATATATATATATACGACAGTTGGCGATATATAATTGCTCTGAGGCACACTCATATATCACTCATACATGCACCTATCAAATATATAATGTAAAAAGTGATGGATATAATTCATGCATAGCTTTTAAGCTGTCGCATTACCAGCGCTGTGTTGAAGTGCATGAAAGCATTCTGCATAATTGTTTTGCTGCGTAGCATAACATAAAATTACAGTTAAGGCTGTTAACGATTCAAAATTTTTTTAATAGTTAACTATTTGAGAATTAACGATTAATTAATAGTTAACTTGTGATTAAATGTACTCCCCAATAAGTATAATGACAAATAACAAATTAACATAATTCATTGTTTATCTCTTAATAGTATTAATAATATTTATTGCTAGTTAGTAGTTACTACTTAGTAGCCTAGTTAATTGTTCATATAAGAAGATTACGTTTTTCAGTTCAAATTTCTTCCTTCAAACAATTAAGTAAACAAACCAGCATGTTGTTTTGTTGACAATTTAACAAGCGGTCAAGCGGGCTTCGATTAATCGTTAAAAATAAATTTAATCGTTAAAATTAATTTAGATTAATCGATTAATTAATCGCTAACTACCGCAGCCCTAAATACACTGCTTTACAGTTTCATGATTTCTGCCCTGGCGGGGATTCGAACCCCGACCCTTCAAGTGACAGTCCATCACGCTCACCACTAGGTTATTGCGCACTCCCTTACACTTGTTAATACTGCAGAAATGTCAATGCGAGTTATATGTGGATAAATCCAAGGTATATTGTGGTGTCAGTTACATGGCCATAATGTGCAGCACATATTTCAGAGTTACTTAGAAGGGGCTAAATTATTAAGCGTCTTGAGACAGACGTGCGCATACGTACATGTATGCATACATGCATAAAAACTTACATACATATGCATGCTTTATGCTATTACCTGTAATTGTATGTATGAGCACTTGTTATAGCGCCCCTTCAAGATTTCTACTCAGAGGCGCTCCCAACTACAGTGCGGACACTGTATCGGGAGTTTCACGCCGAAGCGCATGAGCAATTGCGAGTGAAGGACTTGCCCAGGGTCCCTACGCGGCGGCTTAAGGTGGATTCGAACCCGCAACTCTCCGGCTGCAAGGCACCGACCATACCCCTACATCACCGCGTCCCAATTGGTGATTGTAAGGAAGAAGCTCTAAGAAAGTTCATACGCAGAGACAGACAGACAGACAGACAGACAGACAGACACACAGACAGACAGAAAGACAGACATAGAGAGAGACAAAGTGACAGTGACAGGCAGAGAGACAGAGATGGACAGAGACAGACATACATAGACAGGGAGAGTGTCTCTCTTTGTCTCTGTTTATGTCTTTGTGGTATTGAGAGACAGAGGAAGAGATAGACAGCGAGACGGAGAGACAGAGACAGAGACAGAGAGGCAGCTACATAGATGCAGAACTGTCACTACAATGACAATGACGCAGGTGTTACTAGAAGGATTACACGCAGCTGTGACTCCCCGGGACTTGTTTCTTGAAAGACTTCGGATGTGTTAGACACTTTGTCGTCACAGAAATCGATTTCAAATCCTCTCCTTCTGCGACTTTTCACACAAACTCTTTGACCGTACACGAACACACGATCGATCTGCCGTTTATCAGCGATGAGAGAGGCGTTTAGCAACACAATAATAATAATAATAATAATAAAAATTATTATTATTATTATTATTTTTATTATTATTATAATCATTATTATAATTAAATAATAATAATAATAATAATAATAATAATAATAATTATTATTATTATTATTATTATTATTATTATTATCAAAACCATCATTATAATAATAATAATAATAATAATAATAATAATTCTTTCATCATTAAACAAATAATTATTATTATTATTATTATTATTATTTAATTATAATAATGATTATAATAATAATTATAATAATGATGATGACGATGATGATAATAATGATGATGATGATGATGATGATGATGATGATGATGATGATGATGATGATGATGAAAAAATAATAATAATAATAATAATAATAATAATAATAATAATAATAATAATAAAATAAATAGGGATGATGATGGTGGTGGTAGTATTGTATTGTATTCGAACATTTGTTATAGCGCCCCTACCAGATTTCCCATTCATTGGTGGTGGTTTACATCTTCTTATAACTCAACGGAATCACCTTATTTAGATACTCTTTACTTGTAATCAGCAATGCGTCTGTGTCAATCTGTTAGTGCAAATAAACGAATATTGATTGATTGATCCTTTTGTCCCCACACTGAAGGAACTAAGATCGTCTAAGAAAATAGCAACAGAGTGGCCCGTACAAGGCCGTTGTCAGATTTTTGTTGGGGAGAAGGTTGGGCAGTACTCGTCCTTGAGCAAGCCGATAAGCAACCGAGACAACCGACTATGGGGTCTGGGGAGCGTTCTCACACCGTGTGTTAGTAAATGCACTTCATTTTTACATTATTTAATTTCGGGTGGTGCTTTAACACCCCCAACCAGTGGCGTAACGAAGGGTTTCAGCGCCCGGGGGCAAAGGTTGACGACTGCACCCCCTTTTAATTTTCTTGTTGACTTTTAATCGTTCTTGTCATAGTACTGTGTGCCACTGAAAGCTAATTTTGCGTCCCTCTGGTGCTGCGCCCGGGGGTGGCTGCCCCCTCTGCCCCCCCTTTGTTACGCCACTGCCCCAAACACCCCTAGTCACGGCCTTGGGCCCGTACCCTATATCGTATCGTCAGAGTCATGCAGGTCCAGCCAGGGATTGTATACAGTCATTGTTATGTCCTGCTCGGGAGTGCGCTGATTAGACACTTCCGGACGCCCTCTCGCTCGTAGACATGTCTTTTGTAACTCGCCAGAACCCGAGCTTCAATTTGTATGCGATGGGCTTACCCAGCTCATGAATGTAGTGTTTTTTAATCATTAGCCACGCCGTATACCGATATTTGTCTCGTTTATAGCGCTCGCTTCGCCGCTCTACTTGAAGGGCAGAGCACGACAACCTTTAGTCAAGCCGTGGTGCGGCTCGAACGACGTTTTTGTCTTCGGGAACTACTTTATGGATACCGTTCAGCACAAGACGCTCGTATAGGGAAGCCCTTAATGCTATACGAAGTGCTTGATGAGGGTGCCTTAAACGTAAGCTATTGTCTAAAGCTATGGCTAGTCTGTCTTTGACGAGTAGCCTACCGACAATTAATTAACAGCAGGGGTTGAGAGGTTGTGAATAAAGTGGGACTTATTAATTTTATATTGAATAAGAACAATGAATTTGTAAATACAGACAGCAATAAAAGTGAATGGAAAAACTGAAATTTTAAACAATTTTGTGTTTCCGATATTGTTTCAGTAAAAATAAGAGGAGTTGAGGTTTGCGAACAAAGTAAGACTTATTAATTTTATGTTGAATAAGGACAATGAATTTTGTAAATACAGACAATAAAAGTGAATGGAAAAACTTAAGTTCTAAACTATTTGGTGTTTCCGATATTATTTGAGTAAAAATAAGAGGAGTTGAGGTTTGCGAAAAAAGTAGGACTTATTAATTTTATGTTGAATAAGCTTAATGAATTTTGTAAATACAAACAACAACAAAAAGTGAATGGAAACACTTAAGTTTTAAACTATTATGTGATTTCGATATTATTTGAGTAAGATTATTGAAAATACGACATAAATAAAATTTTATAGTTTGTGGCTACACCTTCGTATTCTGTTGTAAGGGACGCGCCATTTAATGACGACAAATTGTATGCGTTGGCCTAACTATCGGGCTAACTCGTTCAGTCTAGTTCACACGCTGTCTTTGTCTATCTGTGTAACTGTCTGTATATCTGTCTGTCTCAGTGTCTTTCACTCGCACTCTATCTGTTTCTGGTAATATGCCTATCTACCTTACTGAATATCTGCTTTATTCTGCCTTTCACGACTACATGCTCTTCGCCACGCATAACTGTCAGTATAAACTATGCCTGTATATATATATCAGGGGCGCCGCTAGACGTACGCACTTACGCAAGTGCGTACAGCGCTTAAAGGATAAGAAATGAAAAATTGCAAATGGAAAGAGCGAAATATTATTAAGTTACAAAATTATAATTACTTAGGTACGGTACTAGTTTTAATATTAGGTTAACTAACAGTCTAACACCATATAGCAGTGGCGTAACCAGAGCTTCCCAAAAATTACGCAGATTCCAACCTCTCTGAGGGGGGTCTGGGAAGAGGCTGTGAGGAAGTTTTTATTTCGGGGTTTGTAATGGTGCATCTTGGAGATCATCTTTTTGGTTAAAAGTAATAACATTTTACATCAGTTCTTTGGGAAATTAGATAATTTCATAATTATATCTTGCGAGACGAAAAACTTCCTCATTCGTGACCTGACCACCCTTGCAATCCTATTACTATTTACCAAGACCAAAAACCAGACAAAGATAATAATTAATTATACGAGACGAAGATACAACCGATTTGCCTCTAGTCTACGGGTCGGAATGTTGGCCAATGCGAAAGCAAGACAAGAAAAGAATTATTACAGCAAAAATTAGTTTACTGCGGAAGATCGCAGGGATTTCAAGACTTCAGAAAAAAAGAAATGCTGGCATTAGACAGCATTATGGATCGAAACAACTCTGCTAGACAAAGTCGTTCAAAAAAGACTCCGTTGGTTTCAACATAATTATACAGAGAAAGCCAGTTGACCAATAGCCTACCACACACTGCACAAAATGCAAGATTCGAAGGAAAAAGACACTAAGGCAGAGCCAGCCAACGCTGGATAAACAATATAAATGAGGATAAAACATCACTTTGAAACTAAGGGAAACAATGGACTTGACAAATGACCGAAGAAAATGGAGATCATTTATTCGTACCCATCGCCGCCAAATGGCTGGCGTCAGAAACTTCCTCCCTAACCTCCATTTCACTCTCTTCCTCCCGTTCCTCCATTTCACTCTCTTCCTCCCTTTCCCTCCATTTCGCTCTCTTCCTCCCTTTCCTTTTCCACTCGAAACTAAAGTCTCTCCTTTTCAAGAACTCTTATCCTGACTCACCTGATGCTGTACCTTCCAATCCTCGACCTAAAAGACACCCGCCTTAACATCTGCTGTGCCCTCTCTGATCCTCTGGAAACCGGACTCGGACCTCCCTCGGACTACTCTTTTGGACAACCCCTCTGACTAGACGCAGTGCTCGTGAATAAGCTGGTGCCCTGCGCTTGGCTTTCGAGTGGCGCTTTAGAAGTTTGGAGATTACGATTACGATACGATTACGATGGTGGTGATGATCATAATGATGATGATCCAATGCAGATACATGACAATTTCAATATGATGTACAAACACAATAATCAAACAATAAAATCCTCAAATCTGAGACACGGTATTTCACACATTAATGATTTCCCATGTATTAACTCTCCCTACCCACCAATTCGCTCTTCCTCCCTTTCCTCCAATTCGCTCTTCCTCCCTTTCCTCAATTCGCTCTTCCTCCCTTTCCTCCAAATCGCTCTTCCTCCCTTTCCTCCAATTCGCTCTTCCTCCCTTTCCACCAATTCGCTCTTCCTCCCTTTCCTCCAATTCGCTCTTCCTCCCTTTCCTCCAATTCGCTCTTCCTCCCTTTCCTCCAATTCGCTCTCTTCCTCCCTTTCCTCCAATTCGCTCTTCCTTCCTTTCCTCCAATTCGCTCTTCCTCCCTTTCCTCCAATTCGCTCTTCCTCCCTTTCCTCCAATTCGCCCTTCCTCCTTTTCCTCCAATTCGCTCTTCCTCCCTTTCATCCAAGCGCTCTTCCTCCCTTTCCTCCAATTCGCCCTTCCTTCTTTTCCTCCAATTCGCTCTTCCTCCCTTTCCTCCAATTCGCTCTTCCTCCCTTTCCTCCATTTCGCTCTTCCTCCCTTTCCTCCAATTCGCTCTTCCTCCCTTTCCTCCATTTCGCTCTCTTCCTCCCTACCCTTCATTTTGTTCTCTTCCTCCCTACCCTCCATTTCGCTCTCTTTCTCCTTTCCTCCATTTCGCTCTCTTCTCTCTCCTCCTTCCTTTCCTTTTCCTCCATTTCGCTCTCTTCCTCCCTTTCCTCCATTTCGCTCTCTTCTTCCCTACCCTCCATTTCGCTCTCCTCCTCCCTTTCCTCCAATTCGCTCTTCCTCTCTTTCCTCCAATTCGCTCTTCCTCTCTTTCCTCCAATTCGCGCTCTACCTCCCTTTCCTCCAATTCGCTCTTCCTCCTTTTCTCCAATTCGCGCTCTTCCTCCCTTTCATCCAGTTCGCTCTCTTCCTCCCTTTCCTACAATTCGCTCTTCCTCCCTTTCCTTCATTTCGCTCTCTTCATCCCTTTCCTCCATTTCACTCTCTTCCTCTCGTTCCTCCATTTCGCTCTCTTACTCCCTTTCCTCCATTTCACTCTCTTCCTCCCTTTCCTCCATTTCATTCTCTTCCTCCCTTTCCTCCATTTCGCTCTCTTTCTCTCTTCCTCCATTTCACACTCTTCCTCCCTTTCCTCCATTTCGCTCTCTTCCTCCCTACCCTCCATTTCGCTCTCTTCCTCCCTACCCTCCATTTCGCTCTCTTCCTCCTTTCCTCCATTTCGCTCTCTTCCTCCCTTTCCTCCATTTCGCTCTCTTCCTCCCTTTCCTCCATTTCGCTCTCTTCCTCCCTACCCTCCATTTCGCTCTCTTCTTCCCTTTCCTCCATTTCACTCTCTTCCTCCCTACCCTCCATTTCGCTCTCTTCCTCCCTACCCTCCATTTCGCTCTCTTCCTCCTTACCCTCCATTTCTTTCTCTTCCTCCTTACCCTCCATTTCGCTCTCTTCCTCCCTAGCCTCCATTTCGCTCTCTTCCTCTCTACCCTCCATATTGCTCTCTTCCTCCCTTTCCTCCGTTTCGCTCTCTTCCTCCCTTTCCTCAGTTTCGCTCTCTTCCTCTCTACCATCGATATTGCTCTCTTTCTCGCTTTCCTCCGTTTCGCTCTCTTCCTTTCTTTCCTCCATTTCGCTCTCTTCCTCTCTACCCTCCATATTGCTCTCTTCCTCCCTTTCCTCCGTTTCGCTCTCTTCCTCCCTTTCCTCCATTTCGCTCTCTTTCTCCCTACCATCCATTTCGCTCTCTTCCTCCCTTTCCTCCATTTCGCTCTCTTCTTCACTACCCTCTATTTCGCTCTCTTCCTTCCTTTCCTCCATTTCGTTCTCTTCCTCTCTAACCTCCATTTCGCTCTCTTCCTCCTACCCTCCATTTCACTCTCTTCCTTTCTTTCGTCCATTTCGATCGCTTCTTTCCTCCATTTCGCTCTCTTCCTCCCTACCCTCCATTTCGCTCTCTTCCTTCCTTTCCTCCATTTCGCTCTCTTCCTCCCTTTCCTCCATTTCGCTCTCTTCCTCCCTTTCCTCCATTTCGCTCTCTTCCTCACAACCTCCATTTCGCTCTCTTCCTTCCTTTCCTCCATTTCGCTCACTTCCTCCCTTTCCTCCATTTCGCTCTCTTCCTCCCTACCCTCCATTTCGCTCTCTTCCTCTCTAGCCTCAATTTCGCTCTCTTCTTTCCTTTCCTCCATTTCACTCTCTTCCTCCCTACCCTCCATTTCACTCTCTTCCTTTCTTTCCTCCATTTCGCTCTCTTCCTCCCTTTCCTCCATTTCGCTCTCTTCCTCCCTTTCCTCCGTTTCGCTCTCGTCCTCCCTTTCCTCTAATTGTTCTCTTCGAGTCCAAATTCAGATAGCTGCTGCTCGACGATTGTCGCAATAGTTTCGCCAGTGGTGTCACGAGTTGGGTTGAAAGCTGTAAGTTGTTCTTTTACCACATTCTCAGAACCGGAGTTGCTACCGCCATCAACTTTGATAAGCAGACCGATATCTGTTCTGTGGTACTGATGTCTGCGCTCATATCAAGCAATATAGTGTAGAACTTGCCTGCACGACATTCTGCGACAATACTGTTTCGATTTTACTGACACACATTTTGAATCAACGAACTTACATTATGTACTGGGAATTGCGTGGAACATATGAAATTAGCCTACGATGATTTAAACTACTGTGGGTCAGTGATCGAAATTTCAGAAGTGCCACGAAATTTCCAGAGTCATGAGTTAGCGTCCGCGAAGGAAAATGTTTGCAGACCTCACAATAACAAAGTCTGCACAATAGAAATTCAACGAATAATAGTAATCTAGGATGTCAATAAGTAATCTAAACGGTTTGTGGTTTTCGAGAGCTGTTAAAATCTTTATGCAGTTGCGTAATTGCGTAATGCAATAGTAACTCGCCTGATCTTTGGTACAGCCTTATGATATTATTTACTATTATAAATTATAATAATATATAATACCATCTTATTATAATGACTACAATATACTGTTAATATAACATTTATATAGATATTATATTATTTTGTACACCTAATGAAATGGCTTCTCTCGATTGTTTTCTTTCAAATTCCAATATATCAAATTTCAAAATGTTTTGTCCCTTGAACATTTAGTAAAACAACACTATACATCATTACCACGTGGCTTCATTATTCGGTAGTTGAATCCTTCTTGCTTGGTTTGTGTACTAATTGTGAAATCTATTTCTGCTAATTTTATTGTGTCTAGGCAGCAATATGTTTATACCTTAAGGTTTATGGCGTTCTTGGAAATTGAGCGTATTTTCTAGATTTTATATTTATTTCAATAAATGTCTGGTTTGCCAGTATTTTGTGCAGTGAAATTCAAACACGACTCAGACTACATCTTAGCTACGAGTGATACCTGGTTCCTACCAGCACTGAATTTACGGAGCAATTTTGTTCAGATGACTGCTTAAACTGCTACCATACAGTGTGAAAATTCAAGAAAGTTCGGACGCTCGTTCTTTGTACTCCCACATACTTTCGTCCCCGGGCCCTGGCCTACGCATGGTCGCATGCTGATTGTGCGTACACAATTAAAATCCGAGCGGCACCGCTGATATATATATATACATATTTATGTACATATATGTATATATATCTGCATAACATTGTGTGTGTCTGTGTGTATGTGTGTGTTTGTGTCCGTTCGTCCGTCCGTTTCACTCTGTCGGCTTGCACATCTAACCGTCCATATGTTTGCTTATCAATGTGAGAACATTACCACTAAATCCTATAGCTCCCATGTTCTCGGCGTTGTTAATTCCTGTTGGTCTCGCCGCAATAGATAACCCGCCGGTGTCGAGAGTATGCTTGTAGGCCTACCACACAAATTATAGATTGCACAGTGGCTTCGAGAGAATGCCTGTGCAGCAGATTCTGCAGAAGTTTCAGCATCGCACAAGCGCTGTGTAACGTGCAATGGAAACACAGAAGGGCTTATCCAGATTTATTCTTTGGCAAAACAGACACATATCCTGATGTCACGTCGGGGCTTCCGTATTCTTATATCGGCCACAGAAGAACTATAATCGGACAGATGAATATCATTCATAGAGTGATACCTAAAAAGACAAAGACAGATACGGATCCAGACAGGAATAAAAACGTAAGCTGCGCTGTCATGACCAAATCTCGTGCTTTTGCATTTATTGGTCCCACTCTATGGAACCAACCTATTCCCATGACTCGCTCGCTGCTTCAAGCTGGCCTCTCTCCATCCTGACGTTGCTTAGAGACAGCCTTATTTTCTCGGGGTCTCTCGCACTGGGAGCGCCTCTGATTGGTGTAGCACTTCAGTGGCGCTATATCAATTTATAGATACAATGCACTACAGGTTCGTTAAAGAAAAATAGCAGATCGATCGACTTCTTTGTACGTTAGCAGGCCTACATACGTACGAATGCATTTATGCATGTGTGTGTATGTATGTATGAATGTATGTATGTATATATGTATGTATGTATGTATGTATGTATGTATGTATGTATGCATCTGTTGATATCTGTATACCTAAAAGAGTGCGCATGTGATATATTTGGCACATGAGTCGATTCTAATAGGAGAAATCCCAGAAGACAAAACGCGAGAAAAAACCGATTGCCCTAACACGGCGAGAAACGTGTAGATTCATTACGGAGCTGTGGCAGTCTTCTAACTAGCGGCAGCTCAATGCACGAGGGAGTTGATAATTTGGATCAGGGTCCAAGCACCGGATTAATTAATTAATTCATTTATATCGAACATTTATATTGCGCCCCTTCAAGAAAACTACTCAGAGGTGCTACAATGAGAGAATAAACCTTTTCGGTGGTTAAGCATGGATTTTATTGGACCGATTGAACCAAATGATGATCAACACTAGATAACAAACTTAGGAGTCAACAGATCCGTCCTTAGATATGCCACCACGCTGATAGTAATGGCAAACGCCAAATGTCTAAAGCGCTACTCCAAAGCTAAGCGCCGGGCACCATCTTATTCACGAGCGCTGCGTCGCGTCAGATGGGTTGTTCAGAGATGAGTACGGCCGTCCTCCGTGTCCTAATTTCCGTCTCCCCATCACAATGAAGCTAGGAAAGACCGCTTGAATGACCAAGGTACACATAGACCTGAACGGTGGTACTTCACCCATTGAACTTTTGGCAACACGGTCTCGAGACCAGCCCAAGAACGAGCTGAATAACAGAGTGGTGGAACGGCAGCGTACCGGAAAGGGGTTCGGCCACACAAACACACACATATACAGATGGATGCTTTAGCATTTAAAGGGCAGCCTTATTTTCTCGGGGTCTCTTTCACTGGGATAGGTGTAGTACTGTGAGTGGCGCTATATAAATGTACAGATACGATACAAGCACACAAGCACACAATCACACAGACATGTACATGCATATATTACATATGTAGTACGGATGTATTACGGTCTTGCAGCTTTGGATACAGGGCTATAGGTGACTTATCGCAAGCATGGTCCGACATCCAATTATACTGCTGCATTAAACCAAAAAGTAGGTAAGTTTATGCGACACAGACGAGGGTCCAGAGGTCAGGCCAAGAGCTGACCTCTTTGCCATGGGAGGTTGAAATACGAATAGTTGCTTCAGAAGGGATTCAAGGCCGTCAGGGAAGAAACACCCTCCCTAAATACCACTATGTGCGTTTGAGTATGTTTGTTAGTATGTGCATGTCATCAACGCCACAGAATTGGCTACATGCAGTAGAATGCTTTTACTAGTATTACATATTATTATTATTATTATTATTATTATTATTATTATTATTATTATTATTATTATTATTATTATTATTATTATTATTGTTATTATTATTATTATTACAATCATCATCATCATCATCATCATCATCATCATCATCATCATCATCATCATCATCATCATCATCATCATCATCATCATCATCATCATCATCATCATCATCATCATCATCATCATCATCATCATCATCATCATCATCGTCAGTTTCTGACGCCAGCCATTTGCGGCGATAGGTACGAATAAATTATCTCCATTGTCCTCGGTTATTTATCAAGTCCATTGCTCCCCTTAGTGCTATATTCCAAGTGATGTTATGTCCTCATCTACTATAAACTATGTACGTATATTATCTGTATGGACTCTGGACACTTAAATATAGTGTATACGTATATATATATATATATATATATATATATATATATATATATATATATATATATATATATATATAGCAGAATGACTGGATAAGCAGTATGCAGTTTGGCAGATAAGGGCATAAAGACTGTTATTGGAAAGGACTCTGCCATCCCTCGCCGTTACTGTGACCGTAGGATATGTCACGACCACTTAGACTGAAAAAGACGACCAACTGCACTCAAATAAATTTAATGGCCACTCCTAAAAGGTTCGCTATAAATAAGTGTCCAGTGACAGGCAGTTATTGTACGTATACGTGAAATTTATGGCACTCAGTCGCTGTTCCCTTTCGCGAGTTGCGTGTCAGTGGCGCCCCTGGCGGCCGCGAGGAACTGGCGCGAAAAAAGCGCGCGTAGTGAAACGCAATGGCGTGAGCGGAGAGGTTGTAATTCGCGTCGCAACGGTTTAAGACCCCAACGACGGGAGTGTACTAAAAGCGTCTGGGAAGCCAATGCAGCTTGTCGATAAAGTGTTAAAAGCATCCTTGGTGATGGTTTTATGGCTGTTCCTACTGCAGCCGTGTGTCGTGGAATATTTTTCATCGTAAAAGGCCTTTGCATTGGTTGTCGTGAAGTTGCTTCCCTGTCGCCTCAATTCCAGGCGGGGTATTGACACATTGGTTGAAATTTTATCTCACCGGAGTTGGGCACGGAGCGCCTCTGAGTAGGTTATCTTGGAGGGGCGCTATATAAGTCCTCTGAAAGAATGAATTGAATTGAATTTATGAGTGAGTGAGTGAGTGAGTGAGTGAATGAATGAATGAATGAATGAATGAATGAATGAATGAATGAATGAATGAACACCCTCACCCTCAACCACACTCACGCACATGCATCAATATTTTCTCGCAAACCTTTTAAACAGGATACGGATTAACTTGTAATATAAACTAAGCATTCCTTGATCCTATTGTTGATCACTCAATACCCAGTCCATTTGAAGACATGTTCTTGCTCACCCAATAATGGTCAATGTAACATCTAGTCGGTGTTTGTTGAGCCTGCCAGAGGAAGACCGACTCAAACGGCAAGAGTAGGCCTGTTACATTGTATCTAAAGATTTATATAGCGCCTCTCTCAGAATAACTATTCAGAAGCGCATTGGCTTGATCTACTACGTAAGAACGCTTTAAGGCATTAATCAACGCACGCCTGAATAAGTTTTACAAATTTTTGGC
>JACEVL010001285.1:0-27500 GCA_020284085.1 Aporrectodea caliginosa | reverse complement strand
CTGCTATTAGCGCCGTGTATTGCAGGCTGTCTGTTCTGTTAGTAGTTAAGATTTATGTCTTCTGTCATTTGTGTTCTTGTGAATTGTTCCAATTGCATAATTGTACACTGTAACCGGTTGCTGTTTGTCAACCGGATTGTTTCAATAAAGAATATTATTATTGTTTTACTATAACTATATATTGTTCAACTGCTGCACGGGTTGGGATTTGGCTAAATGCGGCCCCGCATCCGTATCAAACACGTTTAGAATCTTTATAGGTTCTAGGTCTCTAGTGGAACTGCTGACGAGAACGCTGTCACCATTTGCCAAACCCGTTACAATCGTTAAGGATTGTCAATACACTATGCGTTATTAGTCCATTTCCTTATACAGGGTGGGCCAGAAGTATTTGTTCAACTTTGAAGGCCTATAACTTAGGCAGTTTAGCAAGTAAGTGTATGCTTAATGCATCAAATTAAAGGTTGTTATATCAGCTATAAGTCCGACAAATTTCATTACGGTAGCTTGCACTACGCGCCATATAATTATTGTGTACCGCACCTACCTTGTTTTCTGACGTAAACAATAATTTCATCATGGCGCCGTTAACAGAAGATGACAGGACTTTGATTCGAATTTTAAGAATTGAAAAACATTTAAATGCATATCAAATGATGAATGAATTTCCTGCTAGAAACTGGAGTAAAACAATCTCAACCGATTAATTAGACAAATTGACGCGAGTGCAAGTTCTAAACGTAAACCTGTTACTGGCCGTCCTCGTTCGGCACGTACCGCTGACAACATCGCTCGTGTAGCTGAATTGATCTGTAGCCAAGAGGATAATCCAGGCACAAGCAAAAGTCCTCGTGAGATTGAGCGCGAGACAGGAATATCGCGAAGCAGCGTACGGCGTATTGCTAAGAAAGATTTAAATTTAAAAATTTTCCGTCGTCGTGAGGTTCAACAACTGTCAGATGCCGATACTGTAAAACGATTGAATGCCTGCAAGCGACTCAAACTGCGCATGACACCAGAGAAGATCAACAAAACTTGGTTCTCTGACTAGAAAATATTCACTGTCCAAACACCAACAAACAGTCAAAACGACCGTGTCTATGCAAGTGTTAATCACAAACGTGATGTCACACCAGCTCGACTTCTGAAAGGCCGTAAACACTTTACTCAAAGCGTCATGCATTGGTTTCAGTGGCTGTCTCCAATCTCGGAAAAACTGCTCCATTCTTTGTGACACCCAAGGCCAAAGTGAACAGCGTGTACTACTGTGATGAGGTACGTGGACGTGGATTACTGCCAGATATGCGTTTGAAGTCTGGAAATGATTTCGTTTTTCAGCAAGACTGAGCTCCCGCTCATCGTTCTCGTCATACCGTGGAGTTTTTGAACGCGAACGTTCCTGAGTTCATCGAACCACATAACTGGCCGCCTAATAGCCCTGACTTAAACCCCGTTGATTACTCAATCTGGGGTGCTTTGCAGCAACGGGTTTATCGTGAACGGATAGTAAACGTCGAGCATCTGAAGCGCGTCATCACTCGTTGCTGGACTGAGCTCAGCCAGGAACTCATCAATGGAGCCATAGATCAATGGGCACGTCGCATTGATGCAGTCATTCGAGCTCGTGGAAGACACATTGAATATTTATTTGATTAAATAATTCTTGGATTTCTTAATGGCTATCAATAATGCAAACTTGCAAAGACTAACTTCCCAGTATTGTGTTTTGCAAGATAGACGAATTAAAATCATTGTAAACTGATACATATTCAGTACAGTAGTTTTACGCAATTATTATTAAAGCTAAAAATGTAAATTTTTGAGCAGTTGTAGCTGATATAACAACCTTTAATTTGATGCATTAAGCATACACTTACTTGCTAAACTGCCTAAGTTATAGGCCTTCAAATTTGAACAAATACTTCTGGCCCACCCTGTATATTATATATATATATATATATATATATATATATATATATATATGTGTGTGTGTATATATATATATATATATATATATATATGTATATATAACATACCGTACAGCAAAGCATTAGGAAAAAATAGACCGCAGCTCTCGGTTCCTTTTATCTAGTTTTTGTTAAAATAATCGTAATCAGCGTCAATATTTCTATACTTTTTTGTTTTTCTCATATATTACGGTCGCTCGCGTTTCATCTTGTAATTGCTGCCTTGTTTTGATACCTTGTTATTGGTACTCTGTAATTGTTCCAGTTTATTGTGTCTAATAATTATTATCGTTACATTGATATTGTTCTATTATGACATCATCGCTAACGTTTTATTTATATTCGACGTTGTTATTGCTTTCTTTGACAGTACAATTTCGATCGACATGATTCGCGCATGCGCTCATCCGACAGACGTAGCCAGCGTGGCAGCAGAAAGTCGCTCCAACAGCGGGCTACACCCCCCGGGCTAGAAACCGACTGCCGCATATGAAAGATATCCCTCCGCGCGCATTAACCTGCCGTGTTTTCAAGTTTCTATTCACACGAAACAATGCTCTGGTCCGAAAGAACTCCTATTAACAGGGATGGGCAGTAATTGAAATTACGTAATTGAAATTACTTGAAATTGCGCAATTTGTAATTTGTTAATTTGTAATTCAATTACATTTCCCATGAATTTTTTAATTTCAAATTACATTTCATGTCACAAAGTAATTTGTAATTCAATTACAATTTTCATAGTAATTTGCCCATCCCTGCTCCTATACCAGACAGTAACTGTGCAAGCAGGCCGGTCGCTACTCCACAACCGCGATACCGTTTATGAGAAACCTGCGAGAGGTGACACAATGACGCAATTCATCTATGGTGTGGAGTCGTGGAATTTTGGAAAACATATTGGCTGAACCTCAATGATTGTTGCGGACTTTGCTTGATGCACTTTATATTAGAGTAATGGCTCTATAGATGCCAACGGAAATTCGGAATAGACGAATTGGGGCAGAGCAACGGTTTGTGCCATGGCGAGAAGAATGTGGTTACTCTATAAACTTATAAAGCAATCTTACTACGCGACCTGCAGTTTACTCGTTCTTCGTGAAAGAACGCCGATCATTCCCGCAGTGTGTGTGTGTGTGTACGCGCGTGTGCGTGTGTGTGTGTGTGTGCGCGCGGCGCGCGCGTGTGTGTGTACCATTGGCAGATCCAGCTTCGATGTAGGCCTACGTATATTCGTTTATTTCCACAATGCAACAGGCAAAACGCTGTAGGTGAACAGTAACAATTTACAGTATCGCTACTTATAGTTGAGTCTGTTAGTACCGGTACGCTCAGTCTCCGTAAATTCTCGCTCTTCGTGGCTATCTGGTTATTCGTTCCAACTTTCCACCGTTTTGCTTAAAAAAGATTTCAAATGTAAAACTTCCGTCGGAAAGTCTCGCAGAACCAGGTTTGTTGGCAACTTAAGGTCGTTCTTCTTTAGTCATTCATCCATTCACATCGTTATCCATTAGTTCGTTCGTTCATTCAAGTATTTATATAGCGCCTCTTCAAAATTCTACTCAGAGGTGCTCCCGACTCCAGCACGGTCAAAAAGAACAGCAATCAAGAACTTAGGGGCCGTCCATAAAGTACGTCACGCTCCAGGGGAGGGGGGGGTTTAAGAAAGTGTGACAGTTTGTGACAGGGGAGGGGGTCAGGCCATGTGTGACGTCACACATTTATTTTTATATTTTATTTATAATTTATTTTTTATTTTTTAGTAGAATTTCATAGCTTTAAAAATAATTTTCAAAAATTTTCTGAAACATTTTAATTAGTTTTATGTCAAAATAGCATGAAATGCATATCTCCTGAATGTGTTTTCACGATTCCTCTCGCTAGGAGCGCTAGTAATAATGCTGTTGCGAAGCCTTGTTTATGTATTAGCCTTGCTTTCGGAAGTATTATTATTTCTATGTTGAAAGTGTGACGTACTTTAGGGGGGGGGTCCGAGTTTTGTGACAGTTTGTGACAGGGGGAGGGGGGTAAAATGGTCAAAAATAGCGTGACGTACTTTATGGACGGCCCCTTATACATGTAGAATGTGTCGCAGCTCAAGAGGCCATTCCATACCGCCAGGTCCTACCACAGAAAAAGCGCGGCTTTGCATGATAGAGGTTAACAACGAGAGTGTAGGCCTATTTTAACGACGAGTGTGTACAAGTGACTGGGAAACCAATGCAGCTCGTCGTTAAAGTGTTCTTAAACCACAAATGGCCCATGCATGCATGCCGGATTGCCCCGGATCCTAATTCCTTATTATCTTTTCGTGTTACATTATTGAGCCAATATAGCTGATACATGTACGTGCCCAACGGACACTCCGTTCCGCCCTGATTTGGTCTTCTCTACCCCTTCCTTCTCTCTCGTTTCCTCACCCACCGCCATTCCCCCAATTGCAATTCAACCGAAAATGGCCTTCAAGAATTCAACGACCCCTACAATAATTATTATTATCATGAAAATCAAACCTAATAATTATTTCCATGTTATTACCTGTTTGGATAAATGGACAAATTCATATCTTAATGGTGTGGTAACATTTCCCAACCCTAAATTGTCATCAGCCTAATTTCACTTGTCATACAGGGCCTTTCTTTCCTAGCTGGACTTAGGCTCCTTAAAGGTCTCCTTTTGAATCACTATTCGTCTATACTTTCCTAAAGAAAATATTATTTAGTAATAAAACTGTTTAACTGTTTTATTTCTGTACGATCTTTTATTGTTATTGTGCTATGTACTAAAACTAGTCTTATGGATCAATAAACGATGACTGATTGATTGATTGATTGATTGATTGAATCAACAGCCCTGTACGAATGAACACTAAGAACATTCCGAGGGCGGCCTCGCTGACCTATTGGCCTGTTGGGCATCTTCTTTTTATCATGGAGGGACATGGTAGCCGATTGGTCAGATTGCTCGTCTCGTATCTGTAAATTTATATAGCGCCACGCACAGTGCTACTGTACTGCTACACCAATCAGAGGCGCTCCCAGTGCGAGAGACCCCGAGGAAATAAGGCTGTCTTTAACCAGCGAACGGATGTGGGAGGCCCCAGCTGGATGCAATGAGCGAGTCATTGGAGGAGGTTGGTTCCATAGAGTGGGGCCAATCAAAGTAAAAGCTCGAGGTTTGGTCATGACAGTCCTCGTTCACGGGACAGAGTTCCAGTGAGCGCAATTTCTTGTAATATGGAGTGTGGTTGAATGGTAACACGCTGGCACGAAGATCAGAAGGACGCGGGCTAGATACCCATTAGGTTGATTCAGCCTCCTGCTCCCTATTTGACGAGCAGTAGGGCAGGTGGACGCCTTGCAGGCTGCCATACAGTTAAATTTGACTCCTGTTCAACTTGTTATCATCTGTTACTGTAATATCATGTAATCTTATTGCTTACTTGTCAGTTTGAATTAATTATGAATATTATTATTAGTAGTAAAGAAGATCACATCACCAACTCCCTTCAGCAATTACACTCGTTATCCATTCAGGCTCGGATATCCTTTAAAATCTGTCTTTTCATGTTCAAAGTTAACTTATCATCTTTAGTCAGACCATGTGCTGCTCTTGAATCAAGGCGTGGATTGCGATCGGCTTCGAAAAAAGACTTTGTAAGCAAAAGAATAAATCTACAATTTGGAATCAGAATGTTTGAAGTAGTTGGTCCCGCTGAATGGAACTCTTTACCAGAACCAATCCGAAGATCATCCTCAATTAATATTTTAAAATCTAAACCTAAAACTTATCTCTTCTCTAAGTACTATGATTAGTAAGTACATTGTAACGCGTCCTTTGAGTAAGACTGTTTTATTAACGCGCGTTATAAATACAAGTTGCATTGTATTTTATTGTATAGTAGTAGTAGTAGCAGCAGCAGTAGTAATAGTAGTAGTATGGGTTCGAGCCGTATCTTAGATGGTTACTGTGTAAGGACCTCGAACAATGCTTCGCTCGCAATTGCTCAGCGCCATCGATTGATGCTTCGTCGCTAAACAGTGGCGCTTATTTTCTGGACGGACGGGTCTTTGAAACCCCGACTGTCCAACATGCTAACCGCTACTGTACAGACCACCGCTGTGCAAAGGTATGTACATGTATACAGTATACTGCATAAAATGTAGAGACGATTACACACCTCCCTCCAGTGGCGTAACGAGAACGAAGGGTTTCATCGCCCTGGGGCAAGAGTTGATGACTGCACCCCTTTTTAATTTCCTTCTGACTTTTAATCATTCTTGTCCTAGCACTGTGTACCACTGAAAGCTAGTTTTGCGCTAACTTGTGCTGCGCCCGGGGGTGGTTGCCCCCTCTGCCCCATTTCGTTACGCCACTGCCTCCTGCATTTAATACAGAACTACACGAATCTGTATAGGCTACAGACAATAATACACGGTTGTGTCAACGTTTGTTTTGCCTATTGCATATAGATTAAGCTTCACCAAAAATCGGCTTCACAACTCGACAGCTCATTACCCCAAATTGATGAGCACAACACAAAGGCAATTGTTTACAGTTATCTCCCACTTGTCACTGAAACAATACGTTATTGAAGAACAATGCCAATATTCATGGGAGCCCACAGATATTTTTACAGGAGGGGGCAAAGCACAATGGTGACGGTTAACTTTCTTAGCTAAAGCTTGAAAATGCAAAACAAGAAATTAAGAACATGGAAATTTTTCATCATAATTATAGAAAACTACACGGGTAAGCTGTACATAGGCTATAATTGAACATTTTGCATTTTAACTTAAAGTTAATTTTCTAAGTTTCGCTTTTTGTATCACTAGTATCATTACTGCGAGGGAAATTTGTTAAACACCAAAAAGCAGTAGTTAAAAGTAGGTGTCAATTTTCCAGGGAGGGGAAAGTACCCCCTGTTGTCCCTATGTGCGGACGCCTATGCCAATATTGATCTTATCAAGCAATTACCGAATCATACCAGAAACGCTGTGGATCGCGCAGAGAATTAAAACATAACACTGTGAAATTGACGTCGTAAAACGGCCGATTTGGCGATATAAAAATTGAGCAATATGGCATCGAATTGGCTTACGTGTGCGACACGTCATCGACGAAACCGACCCAAAAGCAGACGACATCGATATTTTATCTTCAGTGGCGGGAAATCGAGTTTCTCTGGGTCGAGCGAAGCGTGAAACCAATTTGCTTAGAAATTGCCCGTTTGTAGAGAAACCGGAAACCGGTGGAATTATGGGTGAATGGAGATCGCTGACGAAATATATGGAGCCGTCTGAAAGGTAACGAGACCGGAAAACCGTCAGCAGCATACGTCACGGCGATTTACGCAAGAGAAGGGGTCAAGGTCATCCGTGTCACGAGGTCAAGAACAGTGCTGCTATTATTTAGGTTAACAGCAATTGACGAGCTTCTTGCAGGCCCCTCGCTCTGGAACGGGCGCTGCCCTTGTCCCAAGGGTCCACTCTGATTCTTTATATGCTCGCCTCAAACTGACCTTTTCAGCCGGGCTGGGGTCGGGAGCGCTCCTGAGTAGTAGCCTTGAAAGGGCGTCATATAAATCTTCGCAATGAATGAATGACGTATCGGGCTTTGTTTGAATCGTCGATGATTCGTTAACGAATAAAGACACAGTCCTTGATTTGTCAAGTGTCGTAACTAAGAAACAGTTCTACGACAAAAGTCATAAAATTGTTTGACGCACGAATGAATCTTTCAACGACTTTTGTAACTTATAATTTCAATTTTGCTCATGATAAACTTACCCAGATCTGGTAAACGATACAGATTGTCTAATCGGCAATATTGAATGAAAGACTCGGGGAGAAGGGTGAAAAACCGTCAAATGGCATGCGCCCATGGACATAACCCATCGTAAAGTACGGGTCTTTTAATAATAATAATAATAATAATATTAATAATAATAATAATAATAATAATAATAATAATAGCCCATGGCATTTTGAACATTTTTGGTGGTTCCCAGTCTACGCAGAAGAGCATATATATTATTAACTGCTAACTCAATTTCGATGTTTTCTTGGTGACTTCACCTCTATTACGATTTTCTACAACAGCTACGTTTATCACAGAAAACAACTTAAAAGCACGAAAGTTCCAACATTCCCGATACATCTCCAGAAAACTAAATTCAAACTTTGACGACACGCGATTGTATAAAAATGGCGTCGGTGTTCTTTTGCGAACTGGCTGACGTCATCGGCATTTCCCAGCGAGCGAATTGGTCGTCGATTACCATCCGTCGCGGGCTTATTTTCCGGATTGGATGGCATCACAGACCCGTTCTGTTTAGTACGGACTTAGGTCGGTAATGAAACGCCACGGGGGCGCAGAGACCGGCATAAACTATGGCGCCAAACAAATTTAGCGTCGGCGTGTGGATTGATGGATGGATCTTAACTTTCTGGAGACCCTATGCATTCGTTCGTGGTCTGCTTGAGCGTCAACTGGGCAAATGGAAAAGCAATGAAGCAGTTGATAAGCGGCAGATAGGACGAATTGGGGTCACCGAACGCTGATAGAGTGATCGGTGAGGCCAGATCGATTGGATTTTAATGAGTGATTTAAGATGGGTTGTTACAAAGGTGATTTGCTTCGTCAACAACATGATAGGATACGGATAATAGAAAATCCCTGGAATAGGAGTATCGGACAGAATGGATAAGGGAAACACAGACAGAGAATGGAAGAGAAGGGCAGGAGCGTAGCCAGAAAACAATTGGGGGGGGGATAGTTTTCGGGGTTCCATTGGACATAGTCTATTTTTCTACATGTTTAGCTTTTAATAACAGTAAGTAAGTAAGTATTAGCTCATTGAACGGCCTGCAAGATCACTGCGGGAACATCGGGTAAGAACAATCTAAGAGTGTTGAATCACAACATCACAAAAAATCATAATATACAATAATAAAACATACATCAATGGATCTGTGAGAGAGTAGTCAAAGTAAGAAGAAAGATCAGAAAAGATCAGTAACGCAAATTGGTGGCGTTGAACCCGTGAACCTTCTATATACGCCCTTAGGCTGGAGAAGGAAAAGGAATTGAAGGGAACGCAAAAGAAGGGAAGTGCGGCGAAATCTGACTTGATCTATAGGGTGTTGACTGGCATGTAGGATACAGACTGACACCCATTGACTTGTGTACGACCTGTAACTAGATTGATGACAAAATAATGGTCAGCGGCTCTAGCGTGATGACAACAAGCGGACACAGACGCAGCTTAACCAAATTACATTAATTTGGTGGCTTCTCAGGGCAACATAAGCAGTGTAAAATAGGCTTTCGTACTAGAGTGTGACCGAGAAGCTGCGGCTTTGAACCGAGAAGCTGCGGCTTTGAACCGAGAAGCCGCGGCTTTGAACCGAGAAGCCGCGGCTTCGAACCGAGAAGCCGCGGCTTCGAACAGAGAAGCCGAGGCTTTGAACCGAAAAGCCGCGCTTTGAACCGAGAAGCCGCGGCGTTGAACCGAGAAGCCGCGGCTTTGAACCGAAAACCACGCGGCTTTGAACCGAAAACCACGCGGCTTTGAACCGAAAACCCGCGGCTTTGAACCGAAAAGCCGAGGCTTTGAACCGAAAAGCCGAGGCTTTGAACCGAAAAGCCGCGGCTTTGAACCGAAAAGCCGCGGCTTTGAACCGAGAAGCCGCGGCTTTGAACCGAAAACCACGCGGCTTTGAACCGAAAACCACGCGGCTTTGAACCGAAAACCACGCGGCTTTGAACCGAAAAGCCGCGGCTTTGAACCGAAAAGCCGCGGCTTTGAACCGAAAAGCCGCGCTTTGAACCGAGAAGCCGCGGCGTTGAACCGAGAAGCCGCGGCTTTGAACCGAAAACCACGCGGCTTTGAACCGAAAACCACGCGGCTTTGAACCGAAAACCACGCGGCTTTGAACCGAAAACCACGCGGCTTTGAACCGAAAAGCCACGGAAAACCTTTTGAACCGAAAACCGGCTTTGAACCGAAAAGCCGAGGCTTTGAACCGAAAAGCCGAGGCTTTGAACCGAAAAGCCGAGGCTTTGAACCGAAAAGCCGCGGCTTTGAACCGAAAAGCCGCGGCTTTGAACCGAAAAGCCGCGGCGAAAAGCCGCGGCTTTGAACCGAAAAGCCGCGGCTTTGAACCGAAAAGCCGCGGCTTTGAACCGAAAAGCCGCGGCTTTGAACCGCCGCGGCTTCCCTTTTTGAAGCCGCGGCTTTCCATTTTTGAAGCCGACGCTCCCCCTTTGAAGCCTCGGCTTCCCCCCTGGGCCCTTTGAAGCCGCGGCTGCCATTATGCCTCGTTTAGGTTCCACATAGACGGTCCTGCTCATTACCAATTAAACTTGCATGTAATTGATTGATATAGCATCCTTACACCACAGTTAAAATAAAAACGGAAATGTTGCATTAAACCTTATTGGATATATTCATAATTTTAATCAACAGTACAGAATGACAATTGAGATTTCAAATCAAAAGTAGGGGTGTTCGAGAATCATGATTAATCATGATATCAGTAAATAATGTGAATGCATTATTAATAATTACGCGTTCAGCTTTAATACAGAGCTGGCATGCAGTAACTGTTTTGGCCTACGAATGCCCAGCCTCTTGTTTACTGTTTAACGGTCACTGTATGGTAACGAAGACAATTAGCGTCGCCCTCCTCCTTTATCCAGGCTTGGGACTGGCACTGAAGGAGTACGATCATTGGCGAAGTTCCTCCTTCGTCTAGGCTTGGGATCGACACTGTCAGACTCTGTCTCTCAGTAAAGCACGGACTGCAGTGGCGAAGTTTTTTCTAACGCCATCTTGCGAATGAAACTTCTACAATCATATTCGTTAAACATTTAAATTAATTTTCACTAAGTTGTTGCTGTAGTTTCAAACAATTTACTGTTTGCCGAATATTTTAATTTTATTTCTTACAGTAAATGCGTACCTACTATAAAACTTATACTTCGCCATGATTTGAACAGGAATTATGGTAGAAGATGGGACACGATGGTGTAGCGGTATGCTCTGTGCCTTGTAACCAGAGGATCGCAGGTTTGAATCGACCTCAAGCGTTTGCGTAGCGACCCTGGAGAAGTTGCTCCCCACAATTGTCTGAGAGGAAGGCAACGGGAAACCACGTCACTCATCTAATCACCGGGTGGCATAGAAGCCAATGGATCTGTTATTATTATTATTATTATTATTATTATTATTATTATTATTATTATTATTATTATTATTATTATTATTATTATTATTATTATCATATCAACATCATCAAGTTGTTGCTGTAGTTTCATATTATTTACTGTTTGCCGAATATGTAAAATTCATAATTTCATTTCTTATAGTTCCATTCCTTTTAGTGTGTGGCAGAAATTGCGTATTTACTGTCAATATTCCACGCCATGGTTTTGTACAATGTGCTCGAAAACCTAGTCCACGTAACCTCTGACCCGGTGACCCGCAGCATCACGTGACCGACCTCTGCATGCAACGCTTAAATGCCTTTGCAGTGCGCGCAATGTGTGAGTTCATTGCGTCTAAACAAACCTAATAGAAAGACGGGAAACGTAGAATAAATAAGACATAATTTATTTACTATAAAATATCAGCAATCTGCTCATATTTTGGCATGTGTATTTCACAGCTGAGGACGTTTTTCTCGGCGTAATTGCGAAATATTTTACCCGCACGCTCGCTGTGTACGTTCGTTACCAAGGCAACTGGCATTTATATGGAGGCATGCTTTAGTGCTCGGATTCTTTGCATTTAACTGTTGCTACATACTTTGCCATTGACTTTGTAATATTTGTTTCGAGGTTTTTGTTGGCATTCGAACTGTAGACTTTCATCGCGGTTAATTTGGAGAATTATTGGCACAAGATTGGCAAGAAACGCTGAACTGTTTAGGAAATTAAGGCCAGTGGCGTGAAGATTGGCAATCTGCGTAGAGGTAAATATTTTGCTAATTTTTATATTGCCATGTCTAGGTGATTTAATAAAATTGGATTGGTTTAAGGTAAACCTGTATTTTAGTGTATTTTATTAGTGCATTGAACGTATCCTGTATTTTAGCGAATTTTCTTAGTTTTCTTATCTGACTGCGTAAATGGAAGTTGGATTGATAAAAATAATTCTTTGCGTAAATAAATGTTGGGTTCATAAAAGAAATCTTTGCGTTAAAATGGAAGCTGGATTGATGAAAAGAAGTCTTTGTGCAAATACAAGTTGGATTGATGAAATGAATTTTTGCGTTGAAATGGAAGTTGGGTTGATGAAAAGAGTTTCCTCTGAAGCTAGAAGTTGGATTGATCAAAATAATGATATGAAGTTGGATTGACGACAGTTATCATTAAAATCATTGAAATAATTAAATACCCTATTACTTTTCACTGGAAAAAACAAGAATAAGGCACGCTAAAATGCGGGATTACCAGATGCGATGTATAAATAGTTATGATAATATCGATACTAATATATCAAGGTCAGTGTTAGTAAGTCATGTTCATCATCATCATTCATCATCATCATGTTAGTCATCATCATAATCATAATCATCATCATCATCGTCATCAAACTTTGTAACATTACTTGTTTATCTTGCTGAAATAAACATTGACTTCAATTCCAATACAAAATTGGTATTGGTATTGACACTGAGGCATTGTAATTCCCCTTAGGTTACCAGTCGCAATGGCAGAAGCGGTGAAAGTAATCGTACGATGTCGGCCGATGAATTCCCGCGAGAAGGGTCTCAAGTGCCTGGATGTGGTGAACATTGACAGCAGGACGGCTTTGTGCTCGATAAGCAACCCCAACGACAAGAAGGTTCCCCCAAAGTCATTCACCTTCGATGGGGCGTATGACATAAATTCGACAACGGAGCAGATCTATGCTGACATTGGATTTCCTTTGGTTGAGGTACGACTGGTGCTATAGAAGTTATCAGATTTTATTAGATATTTGAATAAATACCTATTATATACATACATGACCGTTTTATTCCACAAGCGGACAATATCACACGAAGATCGTTTATAATAAGAATGTTATACTCTGTATAGATGTATGTACACCAAAGTGCGGATATGCAATTGGTTTAATAAAGAATATTTATACATACTTACTTATTTATACATACACACATACATAGACACACACACACACATGCACACTTGAGCACCCCTAAACAGTTCACCCAACTAGAGGCGCTTTATAAATGTTTGAATACAATATATTCTCTGCGCCTCTGAGTAGGCTTCTAGAAGAGGCGCTATATAAATCTCCGGAATGAATGAATGTGTATGTTTGTGTGCAGTACTTTTCTGAGATGGAACACTCCGGAACGGCGACCCTGGACCGTTTTTCAGCTATTAAAAATACAAAATTATTTAGTTACTTTAATTTAATCTCAATGTTTTCAGTACCTCTTTGATCCACTGCACATCAATACATCGTACCTTGGATTTCATTTGACATCAACGTCGTTAAAGTAAATCAATTCCAGTCTCTGACCTCTGCCATCTTCGTGTTTTTAGTGTAACCTATAAAACGTTTAAATAAAACACGTTTTAAAATCTATTTCATTAAGCCCAATTTTAGAAATTTGTCAGTTTTAACATGTTTTAAAATAAGAGACTTAGGTTTAGCCCTTTGGAACCTTCCATAATTTTTCTGAATTTGTTCAGTTTCAGAGCTTTTTTTCTAGGAAAAAAGCATTGTTTGTGTGTATGTATTGGTGTATTCAAAACTATTATGTAGCACCTTTTCAGTTATCAGATAAGATTGTATATATGCACTGTATATATTATATGTATTGTGTAACTTTAGTTAGTTAGTTAACAAGACAGTTAATATGCCTTTTAAGTAGGGCTGTGGAAGTCAACGATTAATTAATCGATTAATCGTTAATTAATTTTAACGATTAAATTTATTTTTTTACGATTAATCGAAGACCAATTGTTATATTCGATAAGGTGTCCAAGTATTATAGCCCTTGTAAACCTAGCAGTGTTGCAACTTACAAGTATTTCAATATCAAACTGCATTTGTTCCTGGCAGCTGACTATCCACACCTCCGATTCACATTTTGGTGTAACCGTGTGCACATTACAAATTTAATTAATAATAATAATTTAAAAAAAATTGAATTATTTAATTGAAGTTAAATTTAGGAGATTAATCAATTTATTTTTAATCAATTATACCAGCCCTAATGGAATAATATTCATGTTAATTGACAAGCTCACTAGCAAACCACACCAAGTAACACTGAGACATTGAAACACACGGTACAAATTTCATGATCTTCATTAAACACACCTCTTGGCAGCCTGTTAGGCACTCGCTCATTTTACAGCAACCCTTGGGTAGTGAAAGGCTATGGGGCAGGGGGCTATGGGCATTGAACTGCATCATGTGAAACAATTAGAACAACATTGCCATGCGGAAATTTACATATCCTTTATCTACCTAACTATTCATGACGTTATGATGGCTACGGGTATTGAACCGCGTCTTTCACGATCAATATTAAACATCATGAAATTTGTACCGTAATGTTTGAGTGTTTCAGTGTTACTGCGGTTTGCCAGTGAGCTTGCCAATAAACATGAATATTATTGGTGTATATACACACACAGTTTGTTATCGTGCGGTCTGTGCATTGGGTGGGGGTTTCCTGGGTCATAACCGATTCTGAGTTGCGTGAAAGAGAAGAATGAGGCGTCCAGGTGCAATGCAAAATATTTACAGTCTGTTGTCTTCCGTTGTCATGGAGTGTTGTACGGTTGCATCGATTGGCAACAGGTCGTTTAATCCCTTGGTGAGCAACCTGTAGGAAGGACTGCAGGTGCGCCAGTTATTATTAGGGAGGTGGTTGGGCTGTCAGATTGTCAATCTGACAGCCAGGTTTTCTGTCTGTTTGTTTGTTTGTTTGTCCGTCTTTCTATCTGTCTGTAAATGTGTCCCTCAGTTTGCCTGTGTGTCTGTGTTTCTGCTGCCTGCCTTCGTTTCTACGTGCCTGCCTGTCTGTCTGCCTGCCTTCTTGTCCATGTGCCTGCCTGTTTGCCTCCCTGTATATGTGCCTGCCTGTCTGTCTGTCTGCCTTCCTGTCTGTGACTGCCTGTCTGTCTGTTTCAATGTCTGTCTATGTGTGTGTGTGTTAAAACTGAATCTCATTCATTATGGATTAAGGATTAAAGTTGTTTTCTTCTTCCAATTCTGTCAAAGACTGACCTTTTCTCTTGGCCTTTGCTTGACCTTTTCTCTTGGCCTTTGCTTGACCTTTTCTCTTGGCCTTTGCTTGACCTTTTCTCTTGGCCTTTGCTTGACCTTTTCTCTTGGCCTTTGCTTGACCTTTTCTCTTGGCCTTTGCTTGACCTTTTCTCTTGGCCTTTGCTTGACCTTTTCTCTTGGCCTTTGCTTGACCTTTTCTCTTGGTCTTTGCTTGACCTTTTCTCTTGGCCTTTGCTTGACCTTTTCTCTTGGCCTTTGCTTGACCTTTTCTCTTGGCCTTTGCTTGACCTTTTCTCTTGGCCTTTGCTTGACCTTTTCTCTTGGCCTTTGCTTGACCTTTTCTCTTGGCCTTTGCTTGACCTTTTCTCTTGGCCTTTGCTTGACCTTTTCTCTTGGCCTTTGCTTGACCTTTTCTCTTGGCCTTTGCTTGACCTTTTCTCTTGGCCTTTGCTTGACCTTTTCTCTTGGCCTTTGCTTGACCTTTTCTCTTGGCCTTTGCTTGACCTTTTCTCTTGGCCTTTGCTTGACCTTTTCTCTTGGCCTTTGCTTGACCTTTTCTCTTGGCCTTTGCTTGACCTTTTCTCTTGGTCTTTGCTTGACCTTTTCTCTTGGCCTTTGCTTGACCCTTTCTCTTGGCCTTTGCTTGACCTTTTCTCTTGGCCTTTGCTTGACCTTTTCTCTTGGCTTTTGCATGGCATTTTCTCTTGGCCTTTGCCTGACCTTTTCTCTTGGCCTTTGCTTGACCTTTTCTCTTGGCCTCTACCTGACCTTTTCTCTTGGCCTCTACTTGCCCTTTTCTCTTGGCCTTTGCTTGACCTTTTCTCTTGGCCTTTGCTTGACCTTTTCTCTTGGCCTTTGCATGGCATTTTCTCTTGGCTTTTGCATGGCATTTTCTCTTGGCCTTTGCCTGACCTTTTCTCTTGGCCTTTGCTTGACCTATTCTCTTGGCCTCTACCTGACCTTTTCTCTTGGCCTCTACTTGCCCTTTTCTCTTGGCCTTTGCTTGACCTTTTCTCTTGGCCTCTACCTGACCTTTTCTCTTGGCCTTTGCATGGCATTTTGTTTTGGCCTTATTCTTGGCCTTTGTACAATCTCCCAGACACTGGTGATCTCCATGGGGACAACATTAAACCCCTATATATATCAACATTTTGGTTTGCGTTCTTGCTCTATAGGTTATAGCTGAATTCCATCAATATTCATGAAGGTGGATACAGTTTTAATGAATAATAAAGTGTCTTAATGAATAATCATGTGTTTTCATGAATATTGAATGAAGTATGTATGAAATATGTATGAATGTCTACATTTTGGGCATCTCCAGGGAGTCAGATATATCAATGCAAACATGGACACAGCATACATACCTTCCTACATTGTCACACATCCATGTACACACATACTGACATATGCATACTCACATACAGAAATACTTCATATTCGTACATGTATACATGCATATTCATAAATACATACATACATACATACCTATGCACATGCATACATACATACATACCTATGCACATGCATACATACATACATACACACACACGTTCATATACTTCATATTTACATGTAGATATTATTATTAAATAAAAGATATGCATACATACTTACAAATACATATTGACTCATGCGTATATGCATGCATACATACACTTATTTACTTCATATACATACATACCTAAAATACACACACAGATTTTTGTACTTACATATTGACACATACATACATAGATACATACATAATATAATTATTATGTATGCATTAGCATAGATGGTAACTTATCTGCTGGTGATATCTTTATCGGATCTGAAATGATGTGTGATCTTAGGGTGTTACTGAGGGATACAATGGTACGATCTTTGCCTATGGTCAGACTGGATGTGGAAAGTCCTTTTCCATGCAAGGGATCACGGATCCACCTTCGCAGAGGGGAATCATTCCACGGTACGTATTCAACATATTCATCTATTCGAATCCACTCCAGATTAGTTTAGATTCAATTAGTTTGAATGAATCTACAATGCAGTCCATTACAACTATGTTTGATACAACAATATACAAAGACAATAAAACTATATTTGTTTTTACAGTGCAATGCAATACAACTGCATTTGATACAATCCAAAGCAACTGTATTTGATACAATACAACTGTATTTGATACAATACAATACAACTGTATTTGACAGTTGATACAATTACAACTGTATTTGACAACAATTCAATACAACTGTATTTGATACAAGTCAACTGTATTTGGTACAGTACAATACAACTGTATTTGATATTACCCTTCTTCCAAAGTTCACAAAGTGCAAACAAGACCATACAACAGAACATGATGGCACTGAGCCTTTGTGAGTGAAGGACTTGCTCAAGGTCTCTACAAAGTAACCGTCTCAGGATCGAACCCGTACTCTCCGCGTTACAAGGCAAGCACTCTAACCAGTCGGCAACCATGTCCCACAAGAGCAGGGGCATAGCAGGAAAAATTTCAGAGGGGGTTTTAAGTTTTCAGGGATTTTCATTCGAAATTGTCGTATTTTTCTACATTTAAGTTTTTAATAACAATAATGCATTTATTTGGGGAGGTTTGAACCTTAAAAAAATTGGGGTTAAAGTTTTCAGGGGTTTCCATGGGAAACTTTCATATTTTTCTTCATTTTTAGTTCTTAATAACAGTAATGCATTGGGGGTTGAACCCGTAGAACCACCCCTAAATGCGCCCGTGCCAGCGGGTTTCAAACGTTTTTTATTGTACCACAAGGAATAAAATCGAATGTTGGTGTACCACCAGCAAAGGTCAGATCAAAAACAACAGGCGGTTGCGAGTGCAAACTTCTGCAAAGTCCCCGTGCAATTTAGTTGTTACAGAGAACATCCCCTAAATACGCCCATGCATAAGAGATTGGAATAGATCGATCTGGATTTGTTTCAACAGAGCTTTCGATCATATCTTCGAGACGATCCAGGTGTCAGAGGCTGACAAGTACTTGGTCCACGCGTCGTATCTTGAGATCTACAATGAAGAGATTCGGGATCTACTGGGAAAGGACATCAAACAGAGACTGGAACTCAAGGAACATCCAGACAAAGGAGTCTACGTTCAGAGTAAGTTCCACAGGAAGGACCATTTTGTATTGTATTGTATTGTATCTAAAGATTTATATAGCGCATCTCTCAGAATAACTGTTCAGAAGCGCTCTCAGCACGAAAACCATATTTGATATTGAATGAATCTACAATACATATAAGATGACTTAAGGCAGAGGTGTAAAAACTTTTTTAAGGAAGGGCCAGTGGCAGTATTTTCCAGCAAGTGGCAGGTCAAGGCGCCAAAGGCACCTAGGCAAAATGGGGTAGGATGCGAGGGGGCTCGGTGAGCCCGTCCCCAGTAATTTTCGCAAAAATGAATCTTAAATGATGCATTTTTACCACACACACAGTCAAATAAGGCTTATAAAATCTTAATTGTGATCTTCATTATCAGTCATGAACTGTGATGATGAACATCAGAGTAGTCTTTAGGCAAGGCTTTACGGGCCAGAAAACATTTTCGGCGGGCCCGCGAACCAGTTCTTTGACACCTCTGACTTAAGGTAATCTTACAGAACTATATGACTTAAGGTAAAGTCACAGTTTAACAGGTAATCGCATAGTTTAACAGGTATAACTTAAAACAATCTTATACTGTAGAAGATATAAATTGAAATCGTCTAATAGTAGAAGAGGGTTTTAGTTTAGATTCTCTTGCACTTTACCTTATATATTATGTCTGTTATTATTAGTAAATTATCTGTTATCAAAAATCCACATCTTACATAATGATTCAGTATGCGTTCTTTGTATCACAAGGAGTGCCATTACGTTTTTCCAGGTCTTTCGATGCACCCGTGTAAGAATGTGACGGACTGTGAACGCGTGATGGAAAAGGGCTGGAAGAACAGATCAACTGGAGCGACGTTGATGAACGCGGATTCGTCGCGGAGTCACTCCATCTTTTCCATCCACCTGGAGCGGTGTGGCACCAACAACAATGGGGAGGAACATATCCGTGCCGCAAAACTGAATCTCGTTGATTTGGCTGGCAGTGAAAGACAGGCGAAAACTGGTGGGTGGCTTGGTCAGATTTTCAGGTCGTACTATAAGTATACCAGCGGTCAGGGCATAGCCACGAAAAATTTTGGGGTTAAAGTTTTCAGGGGTTTCCATGGGAAATTTTCGTATTTTTCTTCATTTTTAGTTCTTAATTACAGTAATGCATGAGGGGGGGGGGAGGGGGTTGAACCCGTAGAGCCACCCCTAAATGAGCCCATGCCAGCGGTTTTCACATTTTTTTTTTATTGTACCACCAGGAATGAAATCGAATGTTGGTGTGCCACTAGCAAAGGTCAGATCAAAAACAACAGGCGGTTGCGACTGCAAAGTCCCCTTGCAATTTAGTTGTTACAGAGAACATCATATTAAGTTCTGTAGCAATGTATGGCGCGAGTATTAGAGTCGTAGGTAGAAAAATTTAAAAATTAATATTTAAATTTAAGAATGTAATCATATCAACAAAAAGGAGAAATAAAATTGAATAACACTACCGGAACATTAAATCTGTTATCATCTGTTACTACTATATCATATAATCTCACTGCATACTCATCATTTCGAATTAATAAACGAATATTACATAAAACACTTCACTCAAGCCTGCATCTACCATTGCCTTCCAGGTTCAACTGGAGATCGCCTAAAGGAAGCAACAAAAATCAACCTCTCGCTTTCCGCTCTTGGCAATGTCATATCCGCCCTCGTTGATGGGAAGTCGAAGCACATTCCGTACCGCGACTCGAAGCTGACTCGACTCCTCCAGGACTCGCTCGGCGGTAACACGAAGACGCTGATGGTGGCTTGCCTCTCGCCAGCAGACAACAATTATGACGAGACGCTGAGCACACTGAGATATGCGAACCGCGCGAAGAACATCAAGAATAAGCCGAAGATAAATGAAGATCCGAAGGACGCGATGTTAAGGGAATACCAGGAGGAGATCGATCGACTCAAGGCGATGCTAAGGGGAGACATTCCCGTTCAGGTGGAAGGTAGTGAGCACACAGCAGATTGTTTTGTATTGGGCCATTTATATAATAATAATAATAATCTTTTCTTTATTGAAGCGCCTGACAAACACACTGCGCTGTACATTTACATGTTATGCAATTGAAACAATTCACAAGAACACAAATGACAGAAGACATAAATCTTAACTACTAACAGAACAGACAGCCTGCAATACATGGCGCTAATAGCAGCCTACAAAGCATGTCCGCCTATAGCGCTTTCTCCCAGCATAGCCATTCAGAGCGACCCCACAATTCTGGATTATGGACTACTTTTGTTCGTGTAGTTTATACCGTGACTGTTTACTTTCCACTCTGTATCCGTATTCAATTCCATCTTTCGATTGATTTGATAATATTCGTACTTAGGGTGTCCCTCGTAGCGGGATTGTGATCCCTTTTGGGCCTCCCCTTTGTAACCAACATACTTTCATCATTAGTATATTTTTGTGTGAAAATTGGTTGCAATAAAAAAATACTTGACTCTGACTTGAAATGTCACTACGAACGAAAATATTACATCGGTTAAAAAACAATATGCAATAAGCTGAAAGAGTCACCAGTGGCAGGCTCTGCACACACGTGGAACCAATCATAATGATTGATTTAAGCTAGCACAGAGAGTGCCTCTAAATAAATCTGTAATTACATTATATTACATTTAATGGGTTTTTGGAATTTAAAGAGTTAGAATTGTTCGTTTTGCTGCAGGTGGATCACAGCCTCGAGTTATTGAAAAAGTTGTCCATGTAACAAACAAGGAAGAAATCGAAGCGGAGAAAAAGAGAATTCGAGAGGTACGTTTATGCGACTGTTTTAAATGCGCATTACAACAGTCTAGTTAGTCCCGTGGCAGTTTACAGAATTTATATAATTATGTAGGTAAATTGTGTTAAATTTTCATAATGGGGATAGCATCTGCTAGAAACTATGCCACCATGGATATACAATGCAAAGAGGTACACTGCTAAGAGGTACATTGAAAAGAGGTACAATACTAAGAGGTACATCGCAAAGAGTTACATTGCAAAGAGGTACACTGCTAAGAGGTACATTGAAAGGAAGTACAATGCTAAGAGGTACACTGCTTAGAGGTACATTGAAAAGAGGTACAGTGCTTAAAGGTACATTGAAAAAAGGTAACTGCTAAGAGCTATATTGAAAAGAAGTACAATACTAAGAGGTATGTGGCAAAGGGTTACACTGCTAAGAGGACACTGCTAACAGGCACATAAAGAGTTACATTGCAAAAACTTCCTGGCTCAGCTTTTGTGTGGCACTGAGAAATTTGGAACATTTACAATATGTGGAGCTTATGAGAGGTCAGTGTGAATATCCAGATTCCTGTATTAGATTTCTCTCTGTTGTAGGAATACGAACATGAAGTCAAGAAACTGAAGGAAGAGTTGTCAGCAACTAAAGCTGGCAAGGAAGAAATTGAGCAGGAAATGAGTACGTTACGCGGCGAGTACGAGCAACAACTGACCGAGTTAGAACACACTTCGAAACACAGTGAGTGACGTCTTTTAAGCACAGCACGGGAAATTACATTTTGGATTTGCTGTTACATATATGTGACTGTATCTGGATTTGTTTAGGAATTACAGTCACATTTAAGATATAGTTATTTGGAATTAACATTTGCAATTAGGATTTACGAATATGTTTAGGGTTTAGTTACATGCAAGATCGACAGTTACATTTAGGATTTGTGGGTATGTTTAGGACTGGTTAAATTCAGATTTATGATTAAATTTAGGATTTATGGGTAGGTTTAGGACTTCTGGTTACGTTGAGATTTATGATTAAATTTAGGATTTGTGGGTAAGTTTAGGACTTATGGTTACATTAAGATTTATGATTAAATTTAGGATTTATGGGTATGTTTAGGACTTCTGGTTAAATTAAGATTTAAGATTAAATTTAGGATTTATGGGTAGGTTTAGGACTTATGGTTACATTAAGATTTATGATTAAATTTAGGATTTATGGGTATGTTTAGGACTTCTGGTTAAATTCAGATTTATGATTAAATTTAGGGTTTATGGGTATCTTTAGGACTTATGGTTACATTAAGATTTATGATTAAATTTAGGATTTATGGGTATCTTTAGGACTTCTGGTTACATTAAGATTTATGATTAAATTCAGGATTTATGGGTAACTTTAGGACTTCTGGTTACATTAAGATTTATGATTAAATTTAGGATTTATGGGTATCTTTAGGACTTCTGGTTACATTAAGATTTATGATTAAATTGGGTATCTTTAGGACTTCTGGTTACATTAAGATTTATGATCAAATTTTGGGTTTATGGGTATATTTAGGACTTATGGTTACATTAATATTTACGATTAAATTTAGGATTTATGGGTATCTTTAGGACTTCTGGTTACATTAAGATTTATGATCAAATTTTGGGTTTATGGGTATCTTTAGGACTTATGGTTACGTTAAGATTTACGATTAAATTTAGGATTTATGGGTATCTTTAGGACTTATGGTTAAATTCAGATTTATGATTAAATTTAGGATTTATGGGTAGCTTTAGGACTTCTGGTTACATTAAGATTTATGATCAAATTTTGGGTTTATGGGTATCTTTTGGACTTATGGTTACATTAAAATTTACGATTAAATTTAGGATTTATGGGTATCTGTAGGACTTCTGGTTACATTAAGATTTATGATTAAATTTAGGAGTTATGGGTATGCCCATAATTAATACGCCTCTTGGCCAGGTGTTCCCCAGAAATCTGTCAGACTTCAGACTTCAGAAATTTTATAATGATAGCCTGTGGTATACCAGATTTCACAGAGACGTCCCTGTTCATCTCGTAAACTATTTTTAATTCCTGTAAATTTTTTCTTATTGTTACTAAATAGTAATAATTTTAATAATTTCTATTTTTGTGCATAGGTGCTGACTCTACTCAGGTGAGTCACAGTCTTTGTTGAACTTTAGGAAAGATGCTTCATGATGACAACGATGCTGCTGCTGATGATGATGAGGAGGAGGAGAATGGTGGTGATGATAATGATTATTAACCTACTAACCTACTCCACAGGCCCCATCCCTTTGAACTTACAACTAAGAATAATCAGTTCTTCGTACCACGCATGCTATTCAAAACGGTCTACTAAATGAAAAACAGCCTCTCTCAAGACTCATGTATTCTGTTGCGATTTGTCGACAGTTCTCTGTTAAATAAACGAATATGATGATGATTATGAGAAAGAGAATATTATTATTATTAATAATAATAGGCCTAATAATAATAATAATTTTGTTTATTGAAACAGTCTGGTTGACAAACGCAACCGGTTACAGTGTACAGTTATGCAATTGAAACAATTCACAAGAACACAAATGACAGATGACATAAATCTTAACTACTAACAGAACAGACAGCCTGCAATACACGGCGCTAATAGCAGCCTACATAGCATGGCCGCCTACGGTACTCGATCTCGGTACCTCTCGCTCTCTATGCCAGTGTGTTTTCCAATGCGCTATCGGGCTATATGCGTAATAATAATAATTATTAACTTGTTCTTGCATAGTCGAGTGCTGATGACGCACCTTCTCAGTCGGCCGCACAGCATGCAGTCCATCTGGCAACGCACAAGGGAAAGTCAACGGAGAAGGGCAAGAAAAGCCCCAGCAATGAAGATGCAGTCAAGGAAGCCACTAAAAGGTCTGTACGAACCACAAGCAGAGGCGAAAATCTATACATAACTTGGGGGGGTGGACAGAGTACCTACGAGGGCCAGATTTTTTGGGAGACAGAAGGGCTTAAGTCAAAACTTTGGGGGACAGTCCCCCTCTGTCCCCTCCATTATTTATGCCACTGACCACGAGCACAGGGAACTTCTGGTTTTGAGCTGAGGAGGGGCTGATGGAGATACGCCCCTCACTCATTTTCCACATATCCTATCCTGATTCCTCCTATTCCCCTCACCTCTGACATGCACATCTTCTATTTATATATATATATATATGCTCATTAATTATTCATTTTATTTATATCTTTTTTAAAGTGAGATAAGTGAGGTGAATCTTCCGGGGCAAAACTTGCGGGAGAGCGAAATGTGGGGAGCAAATCTTCTAGGGCAAAAATCCGCAAACCCCTTTTCTTACCTTACCATACCATGACGAACCTTAGATTACCTTGCCTTTCTTAACCTTTTCTTTCTTAACATTGCCATACCGAAATTTACTTATCCCTAGTTCCCTACTCTACCTAACAGTCCTAACTTCATGACGTTAGGTAGTTTCAGTTTAACAACGCTGTGTGATTACAAAGACCATTAGCGTCGCCCTCCTCCTTTATCTAGGCTTGAGACTGGCACTGCTGGAGTACGAGCAGTGGCGGAGTTTTTCATCACGTTATGATGAAATTTCCATTTAAACTTTCGTTGTTTCGAAGTTGCTTCCTATTTTAAAAGTCGCCTTCTGAATGAAGGCCATGTTTGTTAAAGTCCTGTAACTTTGGTTTCTAGCAGCGACGGTAGCAGTGATCCAAAGCGGGCAATTCAGAGGTAACAAGATGCGTACGTGTGCTTTGTCTGTCAGTGCATCTCTTTGTTCAAACTCTGACGGGCTTCTTTCCATATACATTATACAGGCTTATTCGCTTTTCTCAATCAGAGCCCGTGTTGTGGCAACGGGCTGAATTATTATTATTATTATTATTATTATTATTATTATTATTATTATTATTATTATTATTATTATTATTATTATTATTATTATTATTATTATTATTATTATTATTATTATTATTATTATTATTATTATTATTATTATAAACAAATTTATTTCTTCATAAAGCCAACCGAAATGTGAATTTGAGGCGCGGATAGTTAGCCGCCAGCAGAAGATACAGTTAGATTTCCAAATCCTTGAAAGCCAAGGAGAAATTGTGAGTTTTCAGTCGCTTTTTGAAGAAAGGATGTGAATTTGAGCTTCGAGGAGAGAGTGGTAGTCGATTCCATTCCTTGGGCAGAGACATGGAATGCACGCGAGCCCACAACTGTTCTGCATCGTGACTCGGCTAAAACACCCGTAGGCCTACTTGATGATCACGGTCGGTTCGGTTTATCAGAGATTAATTTCTCGGATCTTTACTGCGGGTGGCTCGGTCGCATTATAAACGTGGAGTACAATACAACACACAATACAACACATCACAATACAACTGAGGCGCGGTGGTTTAGGGGTATGTTCGGTGCCGTGCAGCTGGAGGGTTGCGGGTTCGAATCCACCTCAAAGTCGCCGCGTAGGGACCCTGGGCAAGTCCTTCACTCGCAATTGCTCATGCGCTTCGGCGTGAAACTCCGATTCAGCGTTCGCGCAGTAGTCGTCGGGAGCGCCTCTGAATGGGAAATCTGGTAGGGGCGCTATAGCAAGTGTTCAAATACAATACAATACAATACAAAAAAGATGTAAGGATCGAGTTAGTAGTGATTGAAGGTAGGTGGGATGGTTTGTATTGTGTTTGATCATTTATAAAGCGCATCTCACAGCATAAGGTTTTCAGAAGCGCTCCCAATGCGAAGTACCTCGACGGAAAAGGAAGGTTTTAAGATGAGAGAAATAGGTAGAGATACCACCAGGGAGGATGGTAGTGCATAGAGAAGGGAAAGTCCATTCTGTAGAGTGCTGGTGCTATAGAGGTGATTATTTTCGAATCGGATTAGAATGTGTAGGGATCTTGAAAATCCTTCACATTTAACTGTTTAGTCATTATATAATTGCATTAAATGATTTCATTTCCTATGCACCAGTCGCGCTTTCATTTCGCTCTTGTATTTGCACTTCTTTCATTGCACTTCGCTTCGCTGCTTTTCCGGCACAAACTGTCAAAAAACTGGCAGTTTTCTTATGATTAGATTTGATTAGATAAAATTGGAGGAGATTAGACTGTATTAGATTAGTGAGGGTTGTATGTAATTAAACATTTATATAGCGCCCCTTCAAAATATCTACTCAAAGACGCTCTCTGCGCTAGTCTATAATGATGTTAAATGTCAGTACGAACGAATATATTACATCAGTTAGCAAAACAATGCATAGTAAGCTGAAAGAGTCACCAGTGGCAGGCCCCCCGCACACACGTGGAACCAACTAACGGATTCCCGTCGACAGCTGACAGATGGTATGGATGTTCAGATTGACCTAAATCAGGCCGGGGCTGATTAGCTTTGATTTCATGATAAGTTTAGATTTGAACAGACGCTGAGTAAATTAGACTAGAATGGGAAAGAAGGTGGTTGGATTTTGAGTGCCACTATTTAAGGATTAATATCCACGACAACAGGGGTAGTATCCACTCTGTGAGGGAGTAGTAACCATAGCAACGGGAGCGCCATCTGTCCATTTTACTTAGCACTAGTAGTCCTAACCATGGAAACTACTTAACGCTTATAACCATGGAAACTACTTAACACTTGTAACCATGGAAAACTGGATTGCCATCTGTCCACTTTGTTTCGATTGTTACCCATGATTTTTGATTGTGATTTCGCTTGAAGTGACCGTCGATTGATGTTTTTGGAATTTTTGTAACGACGCTATAGAAGTGATTGGATTAGATTAGATTAGAACAATGGCAATTTGAGTACCGTAATGTCCACTTCACTTGGGATTAGTAACCGCAGCAATGGGAGCGCCATATGCCACTTTATAATCTTGGTTTATTATTTGCCTTCGTCTGTTATTTCAAACTGACAAGTACGCAGTACTTATGATTACAATTCAAAGTATGAACGGATGATCACAAGTTATTACAGGAGTCGAATTTAACGGTTTGGCAGCCATGCAAGACGCCCATCATGTCCTACTGCTCACTTTAACAACGCCATCTGGCGAATGAAAGACTGAGTTGACCTTTGGGAGGGTAGCGTGAATCAATCCCGCGTCCATGCTAATCTTCTGCTTTTTGTGCCAGAATTTTACCATAATCTTGTTATCCTAAACCCCCATCCCAGGATTAATAACCGTAGCAACAGGAGCACCATACGTTCACTGCTTTAGGGATTAGTAACTTTGGAGACAAGTGTCTAGATGTCTTTGGAAATTGTGCAGATTGCAGGAACTGCAACAGAACATGGTTGGTGGAGAACAGGCTAACAACGAGGAAGTGAAAGAGCGA